>CM028361.1:44928896-44937845 GCA_016624345.1 Platycodon grandiflorus
TCCTTTCAGAGTACTATCCTGGTATTTACACTCAGCTCGTACCTGAGCAAGGTTAGAACACTTATTCCAGCACTATAATATATATCTTGAATTTTTAATACATGCATTTGAATTATATGGAGCACTTACTAATTATATTGTTTTGAATACTATGTTTTAGGAGAGGCAGTGAAACCGCGACGAAGGCGTAAGAAGAACAAAGTATCAGAGGCTAGTGGTAGCGGGTTTCGGAAGAGGAAGCTGAGTGAGGAGCAAGTGAATTTGCTTGAGCAAAACTTTGGAGATGAACATAAACTTGAGTCTGAGAGGAAGGATAGACTTGCTTCGGAACTTGGCCTTGATCCACGCCAAGTCGCTGTCTGGTTTCAGAACCGAAGGGCTCGTTGGAAGAGCAAGAAGCTTGAGGAGGAATACGCCAAGTTGAAGAATGAACATGACACCACTGTCGTAGAGAAATGCCGACTTGAAACTGAGGTTCCTCTCTCTCACTCTTTCTCCCCAAACACACAGTAAACCCTTTTTTGTTTCCATGTTTTCGCTCACAAAAATTAACTACAAACCAAAAACATGTCTTCTCACCATCAATATTTCCGAAATTTCATATGTCTCCCCAAATTCAAGGACAAAAACTGGCAAAAAAACATAATCTCTTGTTCCTAAATAAGTAAAAAGTCAAACTGATTATATTTTAAATAAAAATTTGACGGACATTTTTATTTTTCTTAAAACCATAACATACATAAATCGTAGTAAACAGAAAGTTTATAATTATTTATTTTACAATTTTAAGAAAAATAAAAATACACGTTAAATTTATATTAAAAATTTACTTATTTTTAAAAATTTAAAACAAATATTTATTTATTAGAAAAGAAATAAAGGAGTATAGAAATGCATGGGCTCTGGGCTCGAGAAAATGCCATGCCCCAGGTTGTGTTGTGGGGTTTGATAAGAACAGATGTATGGAGTAATAAGTAATCATCAATCCGTGAAATTTTGAAAATAAAAGGTGACTTGACACCCCATTAGACAACAAAAGGTACAACACCTTCCAAATCACGATGTGTCCGTACATAGTTGTTTAAGGTTTGAGAGTGTTGTTTCACGGTCTTCATGGTGGTGTTGTAGCACATGGTCTTCTCCAACCACGTGGGAATTCACCCAAATTTCCAAAGATTAGATTAAGTTAAGACTAATAAATAATCTTCTCTTAATTTTCGGTTTAATCACCTTCATTAATTGTGTATTAAAAGAAATGTTCTTGTATCGTGTACAGGTTTTGAAGCTCAAGGAACAGCTCAATGATGCTGAAAAGGAGATACAAAGGCAATTGGAGCGATCCGAAGGGATTTCGAGCAACAGCCCGAGTTCATCGTTCTCGATGGATGCCATGGAGCCACCTTTCTTTGGAGAATTCGGATTAATGGAAGGATTGGAGAACGTCTTTTACTTACCAGAAAACAATTACATTCATGGATTGGAGTGGCTTAATATATGATGTTACTAAATAATTAATTAGTTATGTAAATTAATAAATCAATGTAGTACGTAGCTAGCTAGTATGTAGATAGTGACCCATCATCTAATGTACGTACATCTTTTTATTTTTTTCCTTGCTTAATTTATGGATTAGTGTTTTTGTGTTATTTGACCATAATTAATTAAGTATATGAAGATGTCATTTAATAACATAACTTGCTTTTTGACTACACTAAACCTTAATTTCGAAAAGTGTGTAACATAGACAGCTAACCCAATAACAAGTTAATTAATTAAGAATGAGGATGGTGATCAAGATGGAGGAGGAAGCGTGGGTATTATGGTCTTTTCGTTTCTTGACCGTACATGCAAGGCCATGCATAGTCATCATGTCACGTGCAAATTTTTGTTGTTAATTCTTTTGCTTTTCGTTTAATTAAGCAAACAGTACCTAACGTATAGCAGTGGATTACTGAATATAGACACTTGTAATTAACATTAATTTTCAACCTTTGCCTAGCTACTTTGTATGCATGTGGATGCAAAAGTTGTTGTACATGCATTAATCATACCCCCTCCCCAACCCACCACCTAGCTGAATGATTTAGTTAAACTATGACCCAACTATAAAACCTGCACTAAATTCTACTCCGAAAGACTTAAACCCCGGCCCCGATTCCAAGTCAACTTTGTTTACATAGCCTATGCACACTTGATCTAAACCGTTGACTCGAATCGGCCGAGTTGAGCTAACTCAGCCTCCTGACCACTTTGAGGTCCAACTAGGGGTGGTAAATTGGGTATAATTGATAGTTTTGAGTTAATCTATTATTCATTTGGTATAATGGATAATAGACTAACTCAAAACTATCCATTATACTCAACTTGCCACTCCTAGGTCCAACAATCTCCATTACTTGCCCTTTTTTTTTTCCTTTCTTTTTGCTCCCCAAAAAAGGAGTAGAAAGTGAAATTGTATTATAATTAAAAAATAGGGATAATGACTTTACAAGTCCTTCGACTATAACCGATTTCACCATTAGTCCCTCAATAAAATTTTGTGCAGTTTTCGTTTCTACCACTTCAAATTTGCACGCCAAAAGTCTTTTTGATGGATGCCGTTTGTGATTTACCGTTAAATTGCACATGTGCCTCCCACATGCGTTTGACCAAGAGGGAAAATGAAATTTTCCTTATCATCTTCTTCAAATCCCAATCTCAAAACACACACACACACACACACACACACTAGTTCATTGATGATCATTCCCAGAAAACGAAATCGAAATCAAGCTCGCGCCGCTGCCGCGCAGTAGCTGTGGCCGCGATGTTGGTGGTGTCCTTGCCGCTTTGTTGCCGATGGTGGAGGGCGAAATGGGGATGAAATTGAGGGTGGGGATTTCGAAAATAAAAATAAACCCTAACCTTAATTTTCCAAATTGCAAGTTTCTATATACACCCACATGATGAACTTTACAACTTCAATGATTTGAAATTAGGGACAATAGTCAAGTAATGCAGTAAATTGAATTCTAGAGAGTGATACAGAGAAATGGATGGACTAACGAAATGGATCTGAGAAATATTAAGGAGAGATCTCCATCAAAGTCAGCCGACGCAACCTCGCCGGAGTCAGAATCGCATCATATCTACGATGGAATAAAAAGAGTTGATGTTGGTTATCGCCGCCGTTTGTACGGCATCATCGCATCTCCTCTTCGTTGAACGCATCCTCCACTACTGGAAGGTACACATTTCCTCTCTCCTCGTTCTTCCGTGTGTGTGTGTGTGTGTGTGTGTGTTTGTGTATCTTCCTAAGAACATTTTCTTGCCATTCGCTTTACAATTTCATCGTTGTTAAGTTTTGTGCTTGTAAAAGAGAACTAAGATTGGCATTCTTTTAGGTTTGAGCATAACAATTCGAGTATTTTGCTCGAATGAAGTGGTTTTTCCTATGTAAATTTTCGAGTGAAGGTCATTACGTAAAGAAAAAGTTGTTACAAGCATCCATCATCATACGAGAAGAAGGAAATGAATAAGTCAAAGAAAGAATTTGGAATTTTTGTTTTGTTTTGGAAGATGTTATGATCAAATAAGGATCGTAAAATGGCTTGTTTGTAATTGTAAATTTTTTAGATTAATGTGTTTGTTCGTGTTTTGTTTGTTTGAGGAAGAAATAAATTCATTTCCATATTCAATGAATTAGAATCTCTCCATCAAGTTGTTAAATTCATTTCCTCGTTCTCGTGTGTGTGTTTATGTTTGAAATTTCATTTTCGCCTTGGTCAAATGCATGTGGGGTGCATATGGGTAACTTAACAACAAATCACTAACGACATCCATCAAAGGATTTCCAGCTGCAAATTTGAATTGGTAGGGACGAAAACTGCATGAAATTTTGTTGAGAGACTAATGGTGGAATTGACCATAGTCGAGGGACTTGTAAAGTCATTATCCCTAAAAAAAATATATATAACTTTCACATATTCTTTTCCTTTAATGGTACACCCCATTCCAAGGACCACCAATACAACACATACAGATTCTTTTTGAAATGTTGTTAATACACTAAAAGAGATTGATTAGTCCTAAGTATTCGCTGTGCACAGTGTTAGGTGCCTGATATCGAGATGTCATGTTCCACGATATTTAGGTGCATTCTACTGCCCAAAAAAGCTTCCACATACCATTGTTTTCGGATCTAGGACACCTGAAAGAAATCTAGAAACCCTTAAATATCAGTAAGACATGAGTCGATAAAACGATATCCAGCTAGGAAAAAAAAAAGATGCTGTTTTTACTTAGAAAGATTTTGTCTTGTGAAAACAAGTACTGCATTGTTGAGTTGTGTAGTTAGTATTGAATGTTGTTTTTTGTACATACACTAGTTATAGAACCCGTGCTTTGCACGGGTGTAATTTAACTTTTGTGTTTAATTGATACATTTTATGAATAATTTTATATAAAATTATCATTATTCGATATAGGCGTGAACGTTTAGTATAGTATTTTGTTTCAAAATAAGTTTTTTTATTAGTGGTCAATATATGTATTTTCATTTTTATACATTTTTGTTGGGTTGCTTTTCCTTTGCTTTGTTTTTTTTTTGTTTTCATCTTGCACTTAATAAAGATATTTTGGACATATATTTGAAGAATTTTTAAAAATTAAAAATAAAATATTTACTTTAGAATTTATTAAAGAAAGATATTTTTTTTCTGAACAAATGTGAATTGTTTAAGGATTGAATATAATTATATTTTATAAAATTATTTTTGAAGATCATTCAATGTTTAGAAAAAGTTTAGTTGGATACTATATTTACAAAATAGTTTATTTTTTATACATTGAAATAATAATCAAAATAAGTGAATATTATAGTACATGGGTCTCGTGACCCCACTTAACGATAATATATGTAGTATTCTAAAAACATACATGTAATATAATTGGTTTAGTTGGTTAAGGTGAGTATATATATAAAATGTTGTGGGTTCAAATCTCATTACAAATATTGTTTTGCTTTTCATTTGCTTTTGATTTCCCTGTCAATACCTAAAGTTCTTCACCTATTACTATTCACTATTACATATACTCTTTATAATAGGTAATATTATTACCTAATGACTTCCTCTCCTAATAAATAAGAATTTGAAGAGTCAAGTTCACCAAAATGAAGATTTAACAAAAATAGTGTAGGTGGGAAACTCATAGGCCTCCTCACCAACTTTATATATATATATATATATATATATATATATATATGGATTTGTCACAACGAGATTTTACGCGGGCAAAACTAAAACCTTGAAAACAAGTATTGCTCTGTCAAGTTGTCTTGTTGTTGGAACTCGTTTACTTTGTAATGACAAAATGAAATCTTGCTTCGAAAATTAAAACTAAAAAATTTAGCACACAAGGGTGACACGTATCTCGGGTTTATATTTGAATAATCAAGATTAAGGAGAAATTAAATCAAGAGACAAACTTGGGGAAGTGGTGATCATGTGCTGAAAAGGTAATGGAAGTTTACAGAAGGGAAATAAAGAACGACAGCTTGCGATCGGTACAAGATTAAGAAACATATACTCCATGTATAAGAAAATGAGAGGAACCTTGGGAAGCCACATACCCTACTTGTCATACATCCACATCTTTTGTACTTTTATTTCTATTTATTCACTAGTGATTAAGCTTTAAATTGGGAGTTTTTTAAGTATATATTCTCTTGCATTAGTACAAGTTATTAGCCATTGGGGAAGAAGTTTTTTGCTTTTAAAGTAGGAAGAGTAATCTTACTTTTTAATTACATTCAATGAAAGTGATTGACTAGGGCTTGCCTTCCAAATTCCAATGGCAAAACAAGAGGCTCCACACATTCTTTTCTAGCTAGCTTTATGGATTTCCTTTTAGTAAATTGACTATCATCTTTCGCATGGGTACATAAAATATGGTTCCTAGATTTATTAATCTCCTTTAGAGTTCTTAAATAACTACATGGTAGTGTTGTTCAACAGAAATAAAGTCATCAAGGGTGGCCTAATGGTAGATTTGAAATTTCACAAAGTGTGAGCTGTCAGGTTCAATCACGTCAACCATCGAGAGAAATGGTTGGCCTCGTGAAATAACAAATGGTTGGCCTAGTGAAAATAACTCGATTAGGTAAGATAATTGAGATCGAGTTTGAACTCATGAATCATCTTGTATTTAACAATAAAAAAACTTGTAATTTTATTTTTCTAGACAAACTCGCTTGAATTGGTCAATCGATACCCAAGAATGAAGCTACCTTATTTAAGAGCATCTCCAATGCTCAAAAATTCTTATCCAATTCTTAGTTGAGCCCCATGTCACAAATTTAAATCTTCTATCATATTTTTCGTCACAAATTCAAATCTTCTATCATATTTTCTCGTCATTTTTCGTCTTTCAATCATAACCATACACGCCCGTAAAAATTATAAAAAGTAGGTGGTTAAAATAAAGGGACACGTATAAGGTTAGAATTCAATGAGCCAGAAAGTGTGACAGAGGGTGAGATAGAAGATTTGCAGCCCACCTGTCACCTCCCCATTAAAAAAATTTCCCTCTCTCATAATTTAACTTTTCAATGGTTTCCATTCTTTGCCATTTTTAGATTGATCCCACTACCAAATTATCCACTTTATTTATACTACTTTTTTTTTTATATTTTTCAAACAAATTAATTAATTTATCTATAAACGAATACTTTTTATAAAAAGCAGGTTGCTTTAAAAAATAAGGAAACGGGCACATTGCAAAAGAAAAAAAAATAAACGGAAAGAGACTTAATTTCAAAACAAATAAGAAACAAAATGCCGACAAGCAGCAGAACTAGGCAGACCTTGGTCTAACGCATGAGGAATGCGCGTGAAGAGCACACACCCGCTGCAAGGCATGCGTGCGTTTCACTCCTGGGTCCCGCGATTGGTTTTTCTCCCAAGGTTGAACAATTCTTATTTGAAGCTATGCAAGAATTCTTGGAGAAGGATGGAAAATGAAGAATCTCTCCCAATGGAGAATGATTCTTGTCCTATTTGGCTATTTTAGAATTGGGTAAGAATTGAGCATTGGGGATGCTCTAACAACTCTAAGGAAGAACTTCAATGGCTGGCCAAATTAGATATGCCCATTCAGTTTCAAAAATTAGAACTGAACCAAACTAATTTTGAAATCTCCCAAATCGTGAACCTCCAAAATCGTAAATTGTCATGAATCGAATTGAATTAGCACAGCGGTTTCGATTTTGTATTTTTTAGAACCGTGAATCGCCGCCCAAACCACTATAAAATCGTTCAAAATTGCCAAATTTAAAATTTAAACGTTTAAAATTTTGAATTTTGAAATCATCTCGCTCCTACATGCCACGCCGCACCTACTCGCCCTCATTGACATTAGATTTGATAAAAACCTGAGGAGACTCGATAAAAGAATGGATGCTTCAAAGATAGAATTTTGAATGTGAAAACTAACATACAATATCATGATGTCTAACACACTCTAAACAATTTTTTAAAGCTTGTATTTGATAATTAATAACATATTATAACAAATTTTTTTACACTTTATAATAGATTTAAAAATTAAAAATAAGAACAAATGTTAAAAATTTTTAAAAATAATTCAAAAATTTAAAAACGTGAAATCGGACTGAACCGAATCGGAACCGAAACCAAACTCCACTCGATTTAGATTTGCCTTTTTAAGATTTGTGGAACCGTCTGCACCAAATTAGAACCAAAATCGGTATGGGCATATCTACAGGCCATACCGAACAATAAAGTTACCTTAAAAGCGGGGGATAATTTCATTTTTGATACTCTAAATTTACTTCAAATTCTACTTTAGTACCTACTGTATCAAAGTATTCAAAGTTCATCCTCAATATTTCTAACAGTTATCAAAATTGATATATTTTGTCAAATATACATTAATAACTAACGTGCAAAATGAAATTATACCGAACCGTAACCGAAATCAGAACCAAAAAGGGTATGTGCATGTATACGGGACATACCGAACAATAAAGTTATCTTAAAAGCGGAGTCTAAGTATATTAAAAAGTCATAAGCTACCTCAAGTGTGGCTAAAATTACGGCGTAATTCAAGGGGGGTGTTGAAGACAAAGTGCACAATATTACTCCCTCGTCTGAAGACTATAGTTTTTCTTTTCTCTTTGGGTATAAAACAAAGTACTCACTTCGTTCCACTAAAAAAGTATATGTTTAAAAAATTTAATAATTAAAAGATATAGAATTAATTAGAATTAGTTATAATTATAAAATTATTTTAGTATAATTAATATGTTTGTATCACGTAGATGATAAAGTTAAAAGTTTTATAGAGATTATAGATATAATTTTTTAAAGTAGACTTTTGAGTAGAATATCCTAAAATAAGAATCCATCCTGTCCTAAATTATTGTCTGTTTGACCCTATACTGACAAGGGATTAAAAAAAATAATTAACTCGATTATTAATATTGATATATTGTATAATTTTTTTAATACTTATATGTATTTAATCAATAATTAAAGTAAGGAAAAAAAAATAATAAAAAGTGATGTATTAAAAAATATTTTTTAAACAAAATAATTATTTAAAAAAAGGACAATAATTTAATTACGGAAGTAAGGAGGAGTACTTTCATACCCTACCATGCATGCGGGGAGAGAGAGTGAAGGGGTGGGGACTACTATATATATATACTAGGTGGTACGTAATAAAGAAGGAGGGAAACAAGGAAAGGAACTGTATGGGAAATGTACAACACAAATAAAATTGACCACTCATACAAGTTAGTATAAGAGACTGAGTGATCATCGACCTGCAGCCTATCTGTTTAGTTTATACAAACAAATACTCAGCCAACCAGCTATCTGTTGCTCTAGCTAGACTACTCATACTAGTATATAATTAATTAATGGTAAAATACAATAATACTATATA
>CM028361.1:44937945-45014841 GCA_016624345.1 Platycodon grandiflorus
GACTCTATCAAACTTACCTCGACCAACTATCTCTTGGAAACTCCAAATAGAAGCAATTCTAATTGGATATGATTTGCACAAATTCATTGACGGAACCCTTTCGGCACCCCGGTGAAATCACCAAAGATGGTGAACAAGTGGTAAACCCGAACATAGCTCGTGGGTTTGCCAAGACAAACTCTTGTTTGGGGCTTTGGTTGACACTCTTTTTCCATCCATTATTCCCCTTATAAACCAAGCCACTTCCGACATATGGCAAGTTCTAGCCAATACCTATGCTCGTCCCTCTCGTGGTCATATTAAGCGAGATTAAGGACCAACTCAAACGGATCACCAAGGGCTCAAAAGATGTCTGCGATTATATGCGGACCATAAAAACTCGGTAACTTGTTGGTCTTGGAAAACCACTAGATCATAAAGATCTCATTGAGAAAATTGGATGGTCTTGATGAGGAGTACCGGTCATTCTTTGATGCGGTGAATGGCCGTGAAACCCCATTCTCTTTTGATGAGTTGCATGAAAAACTTATCAATAAGGCTCTCGCATTCAAAATGTCCACTTTTCACCACTCCCAACCTCGGCCAATCCAACCCAAACCAGGTTGCCCCACACCAAAATACCTACACCAAAATACCAATGGCCCACACCCCACCGTTCCCTCGCGGACCACCAACTAGTCGGTCAACAACTAACCGAGGACGGTTGCACTCTCAAGCCTTTTCTAGGTCGTTGTCGGTGGTGTAATATTCGAGGACATGTGGTCTCCAAGTGCCCAATTTTTACCAACACCAACCCAATCTACAACCACTACGCACTAATAATCAATGGCGGCCCGGAGCTTCAATCCTTGCAACCTCAATCCCATGTTGCAATGGCGTAAAACCCTCCACCAATTGGCTCCACGAGTGGAGCCTCCCATCATGTCACCTCGATTTGAACAATCTCACTTTCCACACACTGTATGATGGCACGGACGACATTGTGATTGGCATGAACGGGCCTCCTATTTCTCATTTGGTTCTACATCTCTCTACTCCTCTAAGTCCTTTTCTTTAACTAATGTTCCTGTGTACCCACAATGAAGAAAAATCTAGTTTCTATTTCACAATTTTGTCGCACTAATAATACTTCCATTGAATTCACACCCAATTCTTTCTTTGTGAAGGACCTACGTACGGGGACAATTCTTCTACGGGGTCGGACTAAGGATGGTGTGTCGAATGGCCATAACTACTTCGTCCCAAGTCTCCTCCGTTAATTGCCTTTTCTAGTGTCAAAACAACACCCGGTCGCGTGGCACCATCGCCTCGGACATCCGTCATCATCTATTTTAAACATATCATTTCGTCTTTCAAGCTAGATCACTCTCAACCTTTTGATGCGAAGTTCAATTGTAACTCATGTCAATGCAATAAAAGTCACAAATTACCCTTCTCAATGTCCACTCTAAGCACTTCATTTCCCCTTGAAATTGTTTCTCGGATGTATGGACCTCGCCCCTCCATTCGATTGACAACTTTAAGTACTATGTTATATTTGTCGATCACCACCAAATACATATGGCTTTATCCTCTAAAACAAAATCTCATGTTCACGATGTCTTTGTCCGTTTTAAGGCACTAGTTAAAAATCACTTTAATCGAAAAATTCTCACGGTTTACTCGGATAATGGGGCGAGTATCAAGCTCTCACTAGCACCTTAGACCATAGGTGTCTCATCTTACCTCACCTCCTTACACACCGAGCATAATGGGTACTCTAGCGGCGTCCACTGTCATATCGTCGAAACTGGGCTATCCCTTCTCTTTCATGCCTCTATGCCTCTCTCATACTGGTCCTATGCGTTCTCTACCGCTGTGTACCTCATCAATCGTCTCCCAACACTAACTCTTAACCTCCTCTCACCTTATCATAAACTCTTTGGAACTTCACCGAACTACTCCAAACTATGTAGCTTTGGTTTCCTGTGTTACCCATGGCTTTGACCATATACCAGTCACAAACTTGACCCACGCTCCTCCCCCTATGTCTTCCTAGGTTATTCCTCCACTCAGAGTGCCTATTTGTGTCTAGATCCTTCCTCCTCTCGTATCTACTTCTGCCATGTCAAATTCATGGAGTCCATCTTTCCTTCACCTCATTATCAAAAGACCATGATTGCCCTACTTCTACCACCTTATCCCAATGGTGTCCCATGTCTCTTCCGATTATATACACATCCACCACCTCCGACTTTGCACCCCCTGTGATAGATAACTCTTCACTCCCTAACATTGCCACAAACCTCACCACTCAAACCACAACCTCACCCGAACCAAACCACCCGATTGCTACCGAGCCTACACACCACCAATACCCTACCCTTCGTCTATGCACCCTTCCAACCTAGGCGGCCACCAATCAACCATCCATCGAATCACCTTCCCATCAACCCCACCCTCCCGAATCATTGTCACCCGATCCAAGTGTTAGGAATATGCCTGTAAAACAGCTGATATATATGTATGCATATTTCAATTCAGTGATTTGCTTGTTCCCATTACAATGCATGTTTCACAAGTGGCTAAAAGGGTGCGTCTAGGTAGTATGGCGTTGATGAAACAATGCATAGGTCATTAGACTAGGAAATCTTTGTACATATCGAGTCTTTGTCCTACCAAAGTGATGATAATCTTTCATATGGATTAGTTTTTCATGCGCCAGCAGACATGTCCATCAGCAATGTCTCACCAGCAGACATCCCTACCAACCATGTCTCATCAGCAATCTTTACACCAGCAGTATTATATCGGCAGATCCAAGTATTAGCCATGCTCTTCATCAGAAAACTGCACAGAAGCTGATTATTCACAAGAGGAACATCGGTCGTTGTTCAATGCTACAAGTCAAAATAGATCCATTACAAGATCTTCCTGACAGCTCAAGATACGCATCGATGTTTGTGCTTTTACTATTATTCAGAAGACATTTCCTCTTTCATGTATTGGTCCCAGTCTCCAAGGCTACATTCCATAAAAGACCAAACATGCGCTACATCCAGGCACCTTCGTCAAGTCTCTTTCATGGCTGATTCACGAACCAACTTCAAGACAAAACTTAAATGGAAGGTCTTTGCGAGTTTGAACAATGCACTCGATGTATTAATAATCCGAGATCTTCAACGGGCAAAACTCATCAAAGCCTCAACGACTCCTTCATCTTCTCCACCTATAAAAGAAGACTCTCATTCTCACATTAAGTGTGTGTGCACGAAAGGTGTTGGTGGTTGATATTGTTCTTTGTTCTTTCAATCAAAACCACACCAAAGTGAGAAAACACAAGTGTAAGAACAAACACTTTGTGGGAGAGAAACAGAAATTCCAAAGGCTAAGAAGTCCCGCTTGATCAAAAACTTTGTTCTTGATTTGAGTTCTTTCTTCCTTCGAAAGACTCGGTCTCTTCGGTTCTTTCACTTCAAATTCACTAGAGACCAAACATTCGCAAGTCGTTGAAGACCGATCAAGCTTGAAGATGTCCGATGAAGAACCATCATAATAATCCATCTTGCATTCATATCGGGGACTTATACTACATTATAAGGGTTGCGATTGTGCAATAATTGTCCTCACTTTTGGCCAAGTGCTTCACACTAAGTTGTTCAAATATTTGTTATTTGAACAACGCCTAATATTTTCTTCTCACATCACTCTAACTCTAGCATTTCTCTTGTCCTCCTTCCTGGGGATTAGGAACTGCTAAGGTTAGAGTTTAGTTATGAGTCTTCCCGTTATCCCAATTGACTTTCCTTCTACCCAGGGAGATTGCTAGGATAGAGAGTCTAGGTTGATGTATTAAGCATGTTTGTCTTTGTGCAAACCTCTCTGAATTTTAATATAAATCATAATTTGTTACATTCAGCCTTTACTTATCTTTCTGTAATTTTTGATATATATATCCTATGCAATCGAGTTGTGGAAAGCAATTGATGCATCTAATACAAGATTTTAGTTTGTATTATGATAAACTTGTACCTATTTATCTCTATTGCTTTAATCTTGTTTGCTATACTTATCTTGCTTATTCTTCCATTGCTTAAATTCTTATATACCAGCTAAGTATAACAATATCTTCCTATCGGCTATCCTTCATCTGGCGATGCACATTAGTGATTCGACTATATCGGTTGTGTTGCTTGAACTAGGAAGATGACCTATTCATGTTAATCATTTCATCCATGTTTCTCAACATATAATTTAAAATAGGATGAAATTTTTAATAAAGGTCATATAGGCTATTCACCCCCTCTAGCCTATATCTAAGCACATCTTCTTAGACCTAACAATTGGTATCGAGCTAGTACTGTGAATTTCATTCGGGCTTGACAACCTCGAGTTTAGATCCGTTCGCCAGATTAGATGCATAGTCAAAAAGAGTCGTTTTCAAAATTCTTATTTCGAAAATCTTTTGGTAGAGAACCGGAAGCTATTTTGAAAATCTTTGTTACAAATCAAAATCAATTTTGTTTTCAAAAACTTGTGAGAAAAGATTATTGTGATGATGTGTGATTACTATAGGAAAATCTTTTATATAACGAAATATATTTTTCAATTGATATTATGAAGAGAAGTACTATAGTCAAAAGAGTTTGACTTGCTAAGGATAATGTTCGTATTAAAAATAGTCTATTTTCAAACTCATGACATATCCTCTAGCAAATGTGTCAATTTCATACTTGATGGATGAATTACTCGATATACTTCGAAAAATTGCCATCTTGATATAAGGCTAACGATTGTCTCAATCTAACACCTTTTTGAGAAAGCTTTTCAAAAAACTTGTGATCTGTATCATAAGAAATCACCGAAAGTTTAAAGCAAATGAAATCGAGAAGATCTTCAAAGGTAATTAAGGGAAATCAGATTTATGTCAATCTCTAAATCACTTGTGATTATTAGCTCTTGGTCTAAGGACATCGATGATGAAATTGTTCTTCTTCAACGGAAAGCTTACGCCAAAAGATACACTCAATGAACTTTTGCTCAACAACGAACAAGCTCTTCAACTACCATGAGCAAAAATGTTCAAAGGGTATAGTGAGAAAGTAACCCTAGCTCCTAACTTCATGATGTCTTGGGTTACACTTATAAGCTATAGTTTGAGCAATTATTCAATTATTGCGTTTATTAAGTCTCATTTGTATTGTTGAATTTGGAGCTATTTTTAGCTCATAAATGTTGCTAATAATTTTTCTATGAGTATTTAAGGCAGGAACTCATATGACAAAAGGTCAAAGATGCAACATAACTCTCCATCGGAGACATCAACTTGGCTGGCGATTTATGAAGGATTGCGATCACTTATGAATAAACCTCATATGTCCTTCACTCACTCAATGTCAAATCAATATCTACTAGACTATAGTCTTTGCTATATGAAATCTCTTGATGAGTCCAAGATGTTGATAAAGACCACCTCTCGGCATATACAAAACAGTCAAGAAGCGCCTTGTTAAATGCATGTATCCATGTCTACTGAATTGATCTTTAATTTGTTATCGGACATGCGCACAAATAAAGTCTTGTCATACGTGCTTATATTGATATATCGTATGCTTGTATGATTTGCTTTATGCAAACGATTTTCAAAACTTATCGGCACTTTCCATATTAGGCGATTTAAAATGTTTTCAAAACATCTAGTTGGTGAATTTCCATATCGGCCAACATACACTTCATAAGTTTAGTTATATGTCTTGACTTATAGGAGTAAAACCTTTAAATGACTTGTCTTCTTCCTAAGTCTATTAAAGGTGGAGGCACACTTTGCGAAGTGACTACTTCGTTTAAAGTAAAGACTGTTCTCAAAAGCTTTGGGAAAATGACAAGCTGTTTAATAAAACAAAAATACTTTCGCTTTGAAAAATCCTTTTCAAAAATATTGAGACAGTCAAGACATCGATTTGTGACTGTTACAAAGGCATGTAAAAAGGACACTTCAATAGTAAAACTCTATTATTGTAAGTCCTTTAGTCTAGCCTCCGTGAGTATAAGTAGAGCCCTTTCCTCATTCAAACTCTACTATAAAGAAACTCACAAGCGCTTTGAACCATAAGATGCTTAAACACGATTCAAAATTTTAAAAAATGTTACTAAGTACAAATCCTAGAAATCGATCAAGTCAACACTTCAACAACTAGGTATGACTCTCTCATATTCATTCAAAGTTGTTTTGGTTTATTTCATTACTCATGATGAGTTGATTTAAAATTCTCAAAGATGCATTCTCAAAATCTAAAATCTTCATGCTGTGAAAAAAATTTAATCACTTTTAAAGACACGTTATAATATGAGAGAAATTTTATTTACTCATTTGTTCTAGAAATCACTCATTATTAATTTTCAATCTTGCTTCTTAAAATTATCTGATAAAAGAAATTTCTTTTGTCTCGTCTGATAATCTTAAAAGTTTGTAGGCAAAAGATGAACTGTATGCTACAGACCTTTGATTATCAGAACACTTAAGAATGTCTTTAAAAATTAATTATATTAAAAGGTAAGATAGAAGATTACTAATTTATGTTCTTAAAGTGATTTCACTCCATTTCTAACATTTGGTTATCAATCTTATTGATACACTAAAATGATTTCAGATGAATCACTATGAAAACTACTTAGCATATACCTATCCGACCATCGTAACTCTGCATGTATACATGAGCATGAAGATCCCAGATAAGATTTATCAAATTTTTGGAAAGCGTCTGATAAATCGTTATGTCAAACAACTCGTCTGGTTATATGCAAGTATACTAGCCATCCCCCCAACAATGGCTGATGCAGATAATTCAGCTTGACTAAATAAAATAGCTAAGGAAGTGTTGTCAAAGATTATAAACTGCCAATGACTACTGTCCATTTCTGCGCTCTTCTTCTAGGACTCGTAGTCCATGCAGTAAATCTTTGGTGGCTCTCACCCCGAGGTTCTTCTGAGTAACCTCTTAGTGTGAACGTGTTCTTCCTCCCCGAGTTGGAGGAGATCAAAAATGGACACCAACTTGATCCATTCCAAATTCCATGACTAATGACCTCTCAATATGTCCTCTGGATTAGGATATCTTGGATAAAACTTTGTAACAAATTTTCTATTCAAAATTGAATCATTGTCCATCTTTATCCTGTAATCTGCAGTTTAGTCAAATTCTTGTTGTATTGTTCTGTGTCAGTGATCCCTAATAAGAGTTATTCAAAACGTTTGGATTATTACAAGTTCTAACTTTCCTTCATGTCTATCTACTTATCTGAATACTTCTGATAGCATGAATTAATGTGTTTTAACTATGTTAATCTAATATACTATTCTTCTTCATAATATTTACATTCTTTTGATGATTGGAGAAATTGACCACAAAGAGACGATCGCACATTTCTTACACAAACTCTGCTGAGACCCCATCAGCAAACCCGTCCTATAAAATCTGCTATATTAAGTTCTGGTCTATTACTGAAGTTTACCTCTTTTCTTTAACCATTCTGATAATTGCCTTTCTGAATTAGATCATCTCACCCTGATCAAATTCAAGGTCTGCTGAACGCTCTATTTGTTCAATATAGGTAGACTGCAGTTACTTAAATGATGACTTATCATGTCTACATCCCACCTTCAAGAAAAGAAAACTTCATATTCATTACTTAATCTCTGACTCTCCTGTTCAACCTACAAGATTACTAGTAAATCTACTTTGAACCAAATTGTCTGTTGTGTCAACCTAAAGACTGCTGAAAGTTTTTGAATCTATAAAGGTTTATATCATTAGAATATATATAAAAATTTTACAAAAAATTTTTTAATCTTAAAAACATACGCTTTTACTTTCTTTTAAACAACTCAACAGCAATTTGTATTCTCAGTCATAACAACTACAAAATCTTGTATGACCTTTGAGATTGTAGTAATAAAAGGCAAGGTTAGTTGTTTTTCATAATGATGGACTAACAATTGATATATCTGTACATAACAATTGTTATCATCTTGACTAACAATTAATTAGCAAACAGACTAAATTCAAAACACTCTGTTATACTTGATCATATGTCTAACTGTCAAAAGGTTGATGGTAAACTTTTCGTAACTTGACCTATCTCAAAAAATAGCTAGAAATTTTAGGATTCATAGGAAGACTATCGTTTCCAAAAACTAGTCTTTCCTTAGGAGTGAATGGCTGATATAACCCCTGTTGTATATATTTTATGCCTCACTCTCGTCAGACATCAAAGAACAGGTTAGTATAGAAATACACCTCAGCAGAATCCCTTCTCTGCTAATGTATAATGTTACCTGTTGCAAAGAAAGAAGCTCGAACATCACTCCAGGTATGTCTCCAATATCCCACTTGTCTGTATTCTCTTACCAAAAACAAAAAGAGTGTTCAATAAATTTCATCATTAGTAGAACTTTATCTCTCTTAAAAATGTCTTTTTACTATTTACCATGAACATCTGCCAAAGACTCTTCACTAATGTTTCAAAATTTAAATATCTCTTCTAATAGTAATGGTTGTCCTATTTCTGTGTGAATATATGATTATTCTGATATTAAAATTACTAAACAAATCCATCAATATCCCTTAAAATATTAGTCAAACATTTCTCAAGGTATATACCAGACAACCATCTTAATCAGCAGTTCTCACATCAGCAGATACCCAACACTGACTGCTGATAAAGCCTAAATCCTTGAAGTCCCAACCAATTCTCCATATTTCTATTTCAATTGGTATAAGACTTAACCCAAATTGATATTCCATTATCTTTCTCTAAAACAATTGGTATCTAACAAATTTTTGTGAGAAATTTTTTTTAACAGAAATTTACTCTTAAAGGCGATATCACAATACTCAAAACGGCTAATAGTTCAAGACAAATGTTACAAACTTCTACTTAGCTGGTATAACCATTCTTGTCCCTTCCTTTGTAAGTCAATCCTTTTGACTAAATATTGCTTTAAACTTCTCGTTTAACCATTCAATGCATATCTTATCTAGACTGCCTATATTATAGATATACTTACTCTCTGCACATCTACATAATCATTAATTACAGTGCATCATTGCTACGTCATTAAATACATTCTTTCTCTTAAGCCACAATTATGTCTTATCAAATTCCTTCACCCGAGGAATCTCTTCACATTCTCAAAATCCTTTAGAAACCTGTTATCAGACTCTTTAAAACCTCTCTTAAATCTTCATCTTCCACTACTTCAACAATTCTCTACCATTGCATACTCATCATCCAACATAATGAGTAACACAAATTTGTCAAGACCCGCATCTCGTCCTATCTCTTACGACGAATGGCTAACCCGTATAATGACTAATTTGGCATCACGCCTCGAATAATTCGAAGACCTCGTCGAATCGGTCATCGGCTGAAAAATCGTCTTCAAGATCCCAGAACGATGTTTCAAACTTCATCCCTGGATTCCCTCAAGAAATCTTGTATCAACTACTGAGTCGATTCTTTCCCGATCCCTCTTCTATTTCCTCAAATGTTCAACTCGAGCAATCTCAAAGACGGGAGGAGCATCAACTCATAAATACAAATTCTGCACAAAACTCGGTGGTTAACGTTCCCAACAATTAGGACATAAGATCTACTCACCTTAACCTACTTCATTAGGAAATCTAGCATGTTTTTGTTTTGCTAAACAAATACCTCGATATCTACTTGTTATCTATGTAATATATTCTTATTACGTTTTATTTCTATTATTATGACTTATCTTTTCTATTTTAATGTCTTACTTATCCTAACTTGTCTTACTAAATAACCATTCATGCTTGCCATCAATATTCATAATATATGTATATACTCTTGCTTATGACCATTAATATGTATATCTTATACATTCGAGTCTTACATAAAAGAAACAATATTCGGACTTAACAATTGTCCTATACATTAAAGAAGAAATATGTTCCATATATCACTCTTAGATGTATGTCTTGTACATCCAATCAATTTCGACATATTAAAATCTCAATAACATTGTCTGATGCATACAAAAGATGACATACTCTAGAGAGACATCTAGATAAAATATATTCAAAAGGTCAACTCAGCTGATATAAAACTTGGGTATATATCTTGACAAGAAGCTTAGATAAGCCGTTGTAACAATAAGCACCTTCTAGTACTACTATTTTCTCAAACATAGCTATTTTTCAAAGATCATTCTTGTAAAATCTCTTTACAAGCAATGGAGCAACATCCTCACGTTATAACTTGCTTGCATACTTTACTCCCTACTTTTGATATGTATATCTTATACATTATGTTTGTGTACTATAGCATATATGCATACTTATGTCCTTGAGGAAGTGAATCTATAATCACAATTTCGCTTGTGACCATTAAGGAGGAGAGTTTATATAAAATCGACATATACATATAAGTTTAAGATAAAAGATGAGGAGGAGAGTTAGTAAGATAGTCAACAAGTGTTATCGACAGATACATCCTAACAATAGAGGAGAGTTTTGTGTAAAGAAAATTTTCTTATACTCCGTACTAAAAATTGACATGACAGATACATTATAGGTATTATGAAATAGAGATATTTAGATGCACATATTCACAACAAGTGTCATATATATTAAAAAGACGTCCGATCATAGTAACTTCTAAAACCCTACATCAACGTGCACACTTGTAAAAACTCCTTACGAGCAATGGAACTACACCTTCAAAAGAACATTTCTTAAAGCTATGATACTACACTAGCTAACACTTTCTTATGTACTTTATTTCATACCTTTGAAATATATGTCTTATACATTATAGTGTTCATTATGTCTTATGCTTGTGACGATTAAGGAGGAGGATTTATATAACCAATTGACATACACTTATAGAGTCAATTGACATACTCTTTAGGAGGAGCATTTATAACCAATATTTTGCTTGAAACATTCACTTAAAGCTCTGATATATCTCATTCAACTATATATACTTGAAAGGAGTAGAGATCTGATCTCTGATTGTTCACGTTGTCCGATAAAGAGAAAATTCATAAATGATTTCGATTTCTAAATGATTGCTCTTTTTAACATCACTGTTTTTCAAACTACTTTCTTGTAAGTGATCTACACAAGAAAGGAACTACTTTTAAAATTATCTGATGCTTAATCAATTCATTTAAGTATGCTGATTCAAAATTCTTTCTTGTGCAAAATGCTTCAGCTTATACTCATTATATTGCAAGAAAAATATCTTTATGGCCTACTCATCAATTATATCTCATAATTGTCTAAAAATGTTTCGGTTATTGCTTTGCATTTGTACCTTCATTTATCGAGTCTGTATATACTTAGCAATAAGTGACTATACATACGCTATCGCTTGTAAGTTCAACCTAGGGCATGCCTTGATATAAAATGACCTTTCATTAGAAGGCATGTTATTACTAAGGATTGAATATCTGCTTTAAAAAGTTGTATGTATATGTCAATTGTAGTAATGGTCCCAATTAAATAGGAGGAGAATATGCTTGTGAAACAGCTGATACATATGTATGCATATTCTAACTCAGTGATTTGTTTGTTCCTATTACAACGCATGTTTCACAAGTGGCTAAAAGGGCTGCGTACCGGTTAGTGTGGCAGCTTGATAAAACAATGCATAGGTCATTAGATTAGGAAGTCTTTGTATATATTCGAGTCTTTGTCCTACCAAAGTGATGATAATCTTTCATATGGATTAGCTTTTCATGCGCCAGCAGACATGTCCATCAGCAATGTCTCACCAGCAGACATCCATACCAGCCATGTCTCATCAGCAATCTTTACACCAACAGTATTATATCGGCAGATCCAAGTATTAGACATGCTCTTCATCAGACAACTGCAGAGAAGCTGATTATTCACAAGAGGAACATCGGTCGTTGCTCAATGCTACAAGTCAAAATAGATCCGTTACAAGATCTTCCTGATAGCTCAAGATACGCATCGATGTCTGTGCTTTGACTATTATTCAGAAGACATTTCCTCTTTTATGTATTGGTCCCAGTCTCCAAGGCTACATTTCATAAAAGACCAAACACAGTGCGCTACATCCCAGGCCTTCTCGTCAAGTCTTTTTCATCTAGCCTGATTCACGGACCAACTTCAAGACAAAA
Source organism: Platycodon grandiflorus (assembly GCA_016624345.1). NCBI lineage: Eukaryota > Viridiplantae > Streptophyta > Magnoliopsida > Asterales > Campanulaceae > Platycodon > Platycodon grandiflorus. The sequence goes on from CM028361.1 coordinate 44,950,100, forward strand.
GCTTAAATGGAAGGTCTTTGCCCGACAGTTTGAACAATGCACTCTGATGCATTAATAATCCAGATCTTCAACGGGCAAAAACTCATCAAAGCCTCAACGACTCCTTTATCTTCTCCAGCCTATAAAAGAAGACTCTCATTCTCACATTAAGTGTGTGCACGAGAAAGGTGTTGGTGGTTGATATTGTTCTTTGTTCTTTCAATTTGAAACCACACCAAAAGTGAGAAAACACAAGTGTAAGAACAAACACTTTGTGGGAGAGAAAACGAAATTCCAAAGGCTAAGAAGTCTGCTTGATCAAAAACTTTGTTCTTGATTTGAGTTCTTTCTTCCTTCGAAAGACTCGGTCTCTTCGTTCTGCACTTCAAATTCACGGCTAGAGACCAAGCATTCGCAAGTCGTTGCCGATCAAGCTTGAAGATGTCCGATGAAGAACGAGCATAATAATCCATACTTGCATTCATATCGGCGGACTTATACTACATTATAAGGGTTGTCGATTGTGCAATGAATTGTCCTCACTTTTGGCCGAGTGCTCAACACTCGGTTTTCAAATATTTTTATTTGAACAACGCCTAATATTCTCTTCTCACATCACTCTAACTCTAGCACTTCTCTTGTCCTCCTTCCTAGGAGATTAGGAGCTGCTAAGGTTAGAGTTCTAGTTATGAGTCTTCCCGGCATCCCAATTGACTTTCCTTCTACCAGGGAGATTGCTAGGATAGAGAGTCTAGGTTGATGTATTAAGCATGTTTGTCTTTGTGCAAACCTCTGAATTTTAATATAAATTATATTTTGTTACATTCAGCCTTTACTTATCTTTCTTGTAATTTTTGATATATATATATATATCCTATGCAATCGGGTTGTGGAAAATAATTGATGCATCTAATACAAGATTTTAGTTTCTTTGTTATGATAAACTTGTACCTATTTACCTACAATTGCTTTAATCTTGTTTGCTATACTTATCTTGCTTATTCTTCATTGCTTAAACTCTTATATACCAGCTAAGTATAACAATATCTTCCTATCAGCTATCCTTCAAGTTTGCCGATGCACATCAGCTGATTCGACTATATCGGCTGTGTTGCTTGAACTAGGAAGATGACCTATTCATGTTAATCATTTCATCCATGTTTCTCAACATATAATTTAAAATAGGATGAAATTTTTAATAAAGGTCATATAGGCTATTCACCCCCCCTCTAGCCTATATTCTGAGCACATCTTCTTGGACCTAGCACCAAGCATAATATCCACAAACCCATTCAAAAATTAAATCTTGCAGCTCAACTCTCCACCAAGCTTTGTTTTTGAACCCACTATTGTTACCCGGCCCTTAAAGACCCTAAGCGGTGACAGGCCATGTTTGATGAGTATGATGCCCTAGTTCAAAATAGAACATGGGAGTTGGTTTCGTTTGATCCCAAGCTTAATTTTGTTGGTTGCAAATGGATTTTTCGTACTAAGTATTTTCCCAATGGCAATGTTGACAGTACAAAGCTCGCTGGTCGCAAAAGGCTTTCATCAACGCCCTGGAATTAATTTTCATGATACATTCAGTCCTGTTGTCAAGCCTACCACTATCCGTCTTGTTCTAAGTCTTGCTGTCAGTCGCGGCTGGCAGCTTAGACAACTTGATGTCAATAATGCCTTCCTCCAAGGCACTCTTACAGAGGATGTATTTATGACACAACCACAAGGTTTCGTCGATCAAGATCGTCCACAACATGTCTGCAAGCTTCGCAAAGATATTTATGGCCTTAAACAGGAACCTCGTGCTTGGTACCATGAGCTCCAACATTTTTTTGTCTCTTCTGGTGTCACGAACTCACATGCGAACACCTCCTTGTTTGTCCTCAACAACCAAGGAACAACAATCTATCTTCTCGTCTATGTAGATGACATAATCCTCACAGGGAACAACAGTGGAGCAGTTCATAAATTCATCCAGCTCTTATCTCAAAGGTTTTCACTCAAGGATCTTGGTCTCTTAACATACTTTCTTGGAGTTGAAGTCTCTCCACACAATGATGGTCTCTTTCTCTGTCAACGTTGCTACATCGTTGATCTTCTCACCCGCGCTCGCATGGTTGATGCAAAGCCTGCTACCACACCTCTCGCTACTAACCCACCACTCACGCTTCGCTCTGGCAACGCGTTACCTGATCCATCTGAGTTACGGACCATTGTCGGCAGCCTACAATATCTCTCCTGACTCGACCAGACATTGCTTATGTGGGTAATAAATTATCTCAATTTATGCACCAGCCCACAGTGACCACGGAATGCCGTTAAACGACTCTTTGCGCTACCTTTGTGGCACTATTACCCATGGAATCATTATTCATCATCACTCTTCCTTGGCCTCCATGCATTCTCTTATCTTGATTGGGCGGGCAACAAAACGACTTCACTTCCACTAGTGCGTATATTGTTTACCTTGGTCAAAATCTTGTTTCTGGAGCTCCAAAAGCAACGAATAGTAGCCCGCTCTTCTACCGAAGCTGAGTATCGATCAGTTGCCGCCACTGCTGCTAAACTTCGCTAGATATGCTCGCTACTCACTGAACTTGGTGTCGTACTTCCTCAGCAACCTGTGGTGTATTGTGACAATGTGGGTGCCACTAACCTATGTTCTAATCCCATCTTCTACTCCCGCATAAAACATGTTGCCTTAGACTACCACTTTATACGGGAACAAGTTCAGAATGGTTTGCTTAGACTTGCCCATGTCTCCTCCAAAGATCAACTCGCTGATGCTCTCACTAAGCCGCTTCTGCGTCATCAGTTTTAACTTCTCAGATCCAAGATTGGACTCTCTTCTTGGCCGTCCAGCTTGCGGGGGTATGATAAGGATAATGCTACAATCATCGAACCAAATTCAGTAAATTAAGCTTGTGTGAATATGTAATGAGGTGTAATTGTTTTGTAATTGATTTAGTTTAGGTAATCCACGATTCCTTGTAGTCTTTACCTTATTTACAAAATCTCTTGTACTGTATATATAGACATAACAGTTGCAATAATACATAAAACAACATTCATTCAAATCTCTCTCTCTCTCTCGTGCTGCTCTTTTATTGTTTTCACGTTAACTACTCTCTTGTTTTCTAAACGAGTATCATGTTAGTCGAATACTTAAAAATCAATGTGAAGTACAACATTGTAATTTTTTTTTTAAAACTATTCATTTGGCACTAGTTGACCGAACATCCATAGTGGTGTTCGGCACCCTAATCGAACATCACTATGGTTGTTCGGCACCCTTTCAGAACAGCTTTAGCTGTGTTCGGTAGGGGGCTACCAAACAACAATTACATTTTTTTTAACCTAAAAAAATAAAGGGCATTTAAGTTAAAATTTATAATGGCATTTTTATAATATATGAGGGGGTGTACTCAGTAAAATATTGGGTGTAAATAACAACTCTCTTATATAATCCATGTAACTGAACAAACAATGTAACGGGTAAATAAAATATTTGCTTAAACCTAATTAGGAAAGTTATATTATTAAAGAATTGTGTTGTCAAAATTAACTTTGGAATCCTTTTATTAATCAAATTACCAAAGTTAAGTTTCCAAATTAAATTCTAACACATAATCAAATTCAATCTTGGAATCTTTTTAGAAATCAAATTTTCTAAAGCAAGTTTCCAAATTGAATTCTACCCCAATTAATGGTCAAATTCGATCTTGAAATCCTTTTAGTAATCAAATTACTAAAGTCAAGTTTTCAAATTAATGTCATGCTAATTATTCATCACATGAATTTGAAGCATGTTGTATATTGCCAATTTTGTGTGTTGATTTAATTTTGGGATAAACTATTCTTGAGGAATTCATAAAAATAATTTTTATTAATTTCAAAATTAACATTTAGTTTTGAAGACTGAATAAAAAGATAAAAACAGAACTACAAACAAAAGATTTAGGCAGGTAGCTTGGTGGTGAAGCATGATAATTATATTTGTATCAACCATTTTCAAAATTAACATTTAATTTTTCAAAACAGAATAAATAAACAAAATGGATTAATAAAGAGCCTAACAGCTCAGTAGCCTAGTGGTAGGGCGTAGCTCCACTTTTCCAACGGCCATGGTTCAAATCTCCAAATCTGCATTCTAACCTATGAGCCTTGCCTAGCTACCCATGCTTGCATTTCCTTCCTTAGTTTGAAATTATATTTCATGAAACTGTTCTAATTTTTCAAATAAAAATCATCAACCATTTTTTTATTTAGAAATTTTCTTCAAAGTTTATCCCAACTAATTAAATCACACAAAACAGTTTATCACACACAAAATAAACACTACAACCCTTTGCAATTTGGACAATTTACAACTTTAGTCTTTCCTTCGAAACTCTTTTCGAATAGGGTTTAATACATTAAATAATTTTATAGTATTAACAATTAATACAAATCAATTTATATAATCGTAAGTTGCTCTAATAAGCTGTTGGGTGTTCATCAAAATTAACAATTTGAATAACAAAATTTAATTTCGAAAACCCTCGATCCCAAAATTCATGTGAATTAATATAAATTAGATTTAAAATAATTACCCAATTGTTTGAGCGAGCAATCTTTGAAAGAATCACGCTTGAATCATGATCACCGCAACAACGATTTGCACGGCTTCTTTATGGTATCCACACGAATGGATTGGACAGGATTTGATTCAACAATTTTGTCCTAGACAGTTATTGAATCAAGTAGAAACACTTCGTCGTATGAAGAATTAATTAAATCCCTACTTTTTCTCTCTACGAATTTAATGTTTCACTCAAATCCTAAATCCTTTTTGTGTTGGATTCATATGGAGACTATCAAAAGACTCTACACATATATACTAGAGAGAGAGGCAGCCAAGAGTCCTAGTCCTACTAGGGCTTGCTTTTTGGTCATTTTATTTAATTTACTTTAAGCCCATTAATCCAATTAATGACTCAAATAAATTTAGTCCAATTCATTCTAAGTGTGTGACCCAATAGGTTCTTAAATTACGTTGGTAATAATTCATTACTATATATATGAATATATATAATTAATTATAAACAATGAGCGCCATCTAGCAATACATCATTGTTACCAAAGTAATAAGAATTATTAGTGATTAACAAAACTACATGTGACCAAAATAATTCTTGTCCCTTTGTCTTAATATCTGATTAAACACAAGGCATGAAAAGTGTCATCCTTGTTATAGTTTAATCTAGGTTTTTTGATCTCCGAATAGACTTATCTAGTAGACAAATAAACTCAATATCCAATATTGATTTATTTGAGCATGCACGACCATGCATTTACTTAAGTCTCACTCATCAAGGGGCACATAGATAGTATACTCCCGTTATGTAGGAGGGGCAAATTCTATTTACATCGTTTATATCCCTCAGCATGAATTGTGACTTATCCAACATCCGACTTTATAATCACCTTGTTACAGAATGACGTTTATCGGTATCAAAATATACGAATCCTTATCTAGGGTATATAACGACTTCAAGTCAAAGGACAACAAACATAATAGTCACTATGAGAATCGCTTATGACACTAACGTAATGATCAATGTAGCATTCTTATGCGGGTCAATCCAATACGTCGTTACACTTAACACGTACCTATGTGTAGACTGATATCAACTATATGAGTCTCAACATATACTAGTCTCGATGCATTATTATTGCCCTTATTAATAATAATAGTCAACTAGAGATATTTAAGAATAACATATTTATTCAAAGAACTTTGGAACCGAACCGATTTTGGAACTGCCCAAATCGTGAATCGTTAAAACTGTGAACCATCATGAACCGAAACCAGATTGGGACAGTTTGGTTCTGGTTTGCATTTCTCAGGAACCATGAACCGCTGGTAGAGCCGGCAAAATTAGCCCGCCCTGCCAACTCGATATTATAAGGGGCTTGGGCTTCAATTTAGAAGGCTCGAAAAAATTTGGGCTTTTTTGGCCTGGCCCAATAGGCCCGTGGGCTAATTGGGCTCAGGCCAAAAAAGCCTAAATTTTTTGGGCCAACCCAGCCCAGCCCGATACATTTTTATTAATTTTTCAATTCACACTTTTCAAACCATTTTCGTTGCTTTAAGTCTTTTAGTGGAGATTCGAATCATTTTCAATTCAAAATTTTCGCTGCTTTAAGTCTTTTCAAACCATTTTTCCAAACAATTTTGATACATTTTTATTAACCCAGCCCACAGCCCGATACATGCTGTACGCCTGTACATACAAACCCACAACCAGTTAACCACATTCACGAATTCATTACTCATATACTGTCATATCTAATCTGGTTATCTATTGCGAGCCTGCAAAGTGCGAACACTAAACGTCCAAACAATTGTAGACTTGTGTTCTAACGTATTTTGCACTTCTCCTGTCTACAAAAAATTTATGTAGTTGTATTTTAACCTATCAAAATAAGACTTATTATTTGTAGATTTTATTTGATAAATTGTAGACTTGTAATAAGTTTTGAATTTTTTTTTATGTGATAACTTGTAAATTTTGAAGAAAATATTTTTGGTGCAAATTTGGGCTGATTTGGCCTGATGGCCCGAAAGCCCGATGGCCCAAAAGTGGGTTGGGCTGGGCTAGAGGTTTGAGGCCCGAAGCAAATTTTGAGCTGGCCCAGCTCGGCCTGATTTTATGTGTTGGCCCGATGAGCTGGGGCTGGGCTGGCCCCAGCCCAGCCCATTGCCACCTCTAACCGTCGGTTTCAAACAGCCAAAAAACCATTTAAAAATTGTCAAATTCAAATTTTAAACGTTTGAAACTTTAAATATTGAAACCATCTGCTCCTACATGCTGCACATCTGCATTTACTTTGACCTCATTGGACATTAAACTTGATGAAAGATTGGAGGAGACTATGAAAAGCTGGAGGAGATTTGATGTAAGGTTGGATGAGACTTGATAAAAGGTTGGAGGAGTCTAGCATAGTAAATTTTGAATGTCAAAATCAACCTACTATATTATGATGCCTAACACACCCTATGAATTTTTTTACATTTGTATTTTGATAATTAATAACATATTATAATATTTTTATTTACACTTTATAATAGGTTTTAAAAATTTAAAATAAAAATAAATGTTAAAAAATAAAAAAATTGAAAATTGGGAAACCGGAATAACTAGAACCGGAACCGAATCATCATCCATGGTTTGGTTACGGTTTGCCTTGTCACGATTTTGGAACCGGCGGTTCGAATCAAACCGAACTGGTTTGGGCATGTCTATATCAATATATCACACGGTTTACCTCTTGTAAATTACCAATGAAAATGGTTTACCTTTTCTTTTTAGCCCGAGTAGGAAAAATGGGCATTTGTTTCTTTTTGGTTTCTCAAGCTATTTACAGGTCTGAAACTCTAAAGTTAATTACCAAGTCTGGTAAGAAAAGTGGACATCTGTTTCATGTCATTTTAATGTAGATCTTATCGAGAAAATATTGAGTTTTATCACTGCTGATGTGGTCTAAAAAACTTAGATCAATAGGCTTTAATCTCTATTAATTTTCGGTCCACCTTATTTAAATGGTGAAATTTATTTGACGGCAAAATCTTATAAAAGACTGTCTTATGAGTATTTTTTCTATAAAATGGATCTTCCTGACCCAACCCACCGTATGATAGTGGACTGAGTTGTGAGAGAAATTAGGATCCATAAAACAGTTTTACAAGAGACCTACTCAAACTTAGCCACCACATAAGCTGATGATTCTCTATTTTATCCACAATAATTCATATGATACAAAGTGAAATGAAAAATTAGTTCAAATTATATGGATGGAGATGAAAAAATTTGCATATCAAACCTATAATTTGAAATTCAGGTCTTTTTGACCTTTTTCTTTTAGTTTCTTAAAGTATCTTTAGGCTTGGAAAACTTGCAAACTAATCTCTAAGATATGTATGCATTAAAAATGGGGGACCTCTTTTATTTTTATTTTTTCGTACAATTGCTAGAAGCAAAAATGTTTTCTTAAGCGAGAGTTATTGGGCACTGTTTGGGCCAATTGCCTATCTATGAGGCATGCCTAAACAACCATTGCAGAAATTAGCTTATCGGGCTCCGAAGGTTGACAATTAAAAAAGGAAAAATTGCTGGACAGTTCACTTTTTTACATTTTTTTTTCTTTAGTACACTTTTTATTTTTAACCGCTAAAAGACATTTTAAAAATTTTATTCCTAAAATACCCTCAACAACATCGTTGCTTCAGATTTGAGATTCAAATTGATGTATAAATGATTTCATGTTGTTAATATAGTTTTTCCTCATGTTTGGGTATCAATTTTCATGCATAAAACACAAATTTGATTAAATTTAAATTTTTTGAGTTCATCCCTTTTTTTTTTTTAAATTCTTGAGCTGTTTTGGCCACTAAAATATCTGTTTTAAGTTTCGAATTTGTTTAAAATCAATCTCATATTATTATCCCAACTTAGTACTATATTTGTGCACAATTTTTCTACCAAAAAAATACTATTTTTGAGCTTCAAATCAAGCTTGACAGTGTGCTGTCCGAAAATAGAGGAAGACGTTCTTGGACTAATTTAATTCGTTAATCGCAGTATGCTGGGCAACGCAACGGGGTTCGATGTTTTTCTAAACGAAAATCAAGTTCCCTAAAGCGCGCTGCGATGATCGCAATGCACCAATTGTTGCATCGCGCTTCCCCAATTTGCAAAAGTGGTGCATCGCGATGCAAAAGTGGTGCATCGCGATGTCAAAGTAGTGGATCGCGATGTCTTGGTTGCTCATCACGATGCTTTGGTTCCCTAAAGCGCGCTGTAATGATTGCCATGCACCAATTGTTGCATCGCAATGCCTAATTTGATGCATCACGATACAAAAGTGATGCATCGCGATGTCAAAATAGTGTATCGCGATGTCTTAGATTACTAAAGCGCTCGTATTTTTCTTTTATTAATAACATAATCATCTTTTTACTCCAAAAATATTTTTTTTCAATTTAAAAAAAAAAAAAACTAAAATAATTACAAATGTTTAAAAAAAACCATATAATTCATCTCGTTAAACAAACGAGTCAAACAAACAAACACAACACCTTGCCACAGAGAGAGAGAGAGAGAGCGAGAGAGGGAGCCCTGACGGCTTCTTTCCTCCTGACTGACGAGCGGTAAACCTCACGCGAGGGCGAGGCTTTTGTCTTTCGTCTTTTCAGTTTTCACAGAGAAAGCCCCGAGGGCGGAAAACGACTCCGTAGTTTTCATTACACGACAACATTTTCCTTTCGCCATTACTGCTATAGATAAGGTGCCCCCTAATTTCAAACTCCGCTCATTTTTATTTTCCCCTAATTTTCTAGTTCTATCCAAAAAGTCTAGAAGAAAAAGTCTACGAATTTATTTCTTTGGGTTTCTATATCAAATTAGATTACTCGTTATCTGTTTTGTTATGTGCCCTAATTTTTTGTCAAACTTCCAGGGGTTGTAATACTGAAGAAGACATTATCAAAGCTGGTTGATGAGCAATGATTGTTGATTTTCGATACAGTGTTTTCATTTGGGGGTTTTCTGGTGAAGGGATTGAGCTTAAGGATTTCTCTTTCGGAGGGTAAAAAAGGAAAATGTCAATTAGGCCCCTTTCCAATCTGAATACTGCTTTCAGTATTGGAATTCAAAGAGCTACTGCTTTGCAAAGTAAATATCTTCCTCATCAGGGGAGATTTTTGTGTCAGTATTCGGCTTCTTTTTCAACTTGTTCGGCGGCAGGAAATTTATTTGTGAAATCCAGTAAAGTTGGTTGTGGATTTGGTTATTCTAGAAAAACCCTCTTGGTTGGAGCTAGTAGTTCACTGCCACAGTCGACTAGTCGGGTTTCTGAGTTTCATTGTAATCCGTGTTTGGGAAGAGCGATGGCTGCTTCTGGTCCCAAGGCTGCAGCCACCGGAGACCTTATTGTGGATAACTTGATTTCAAGTTGTGGGAATGTGTCAGGTTTTACGAAATGTGGTGGACCTAGTGGTGTTCATTTTGTTGGCAGAAGTCATCTGGGTTCCCATAGAGCTAGTATAAGTATGAGATATAGAGAACCAAGCTCAAGAAACAGCAGCTCGGTTCATGGGTACTTTATATTTGATGTTACATGCAGGTTGTGCAGCTCTAATCCACTTGGTGGACTATGGTCGAAAAACTATAGTAGTTCATCTTTACCATCTTACTCTGACGGGGCTGTTCCAGATGTGTCTCTGAATGCTCCATCATGTGATGAACAGTTTGCAAGTCTTTCAATTGCAGCAGACGAGTATGTGCCTGTTTCTTGTTTTTGTTTTGCTTCTTCATTTTGCAATATTCTTGCAACTCTTGCTTCGCTTCTGCCTTTTCAATAACTGTTACTTTTGCTTGAACTTGTTGTAGCTGCTGTAAGAGTTAAAGTAGCACATAATTTGGGACTGTATGTATAATATATGATGTTGTGGGGGTGGGGAACAAGTTGAATTATTTATGAGCACAAAATAGTGGGCTATTGAACGACAAAGAGCAATGGCATTTTCTGGGCGATATGGCAACTCATTGCCACATCATATGCAAAGACCTTCAACTGAGGCCTTATTTCTGGCTGTTTTAACTCTAGCATATGAGAAGTTATGTGCTAGAGAGGACCTTTAAGGAATTATAAAATGCATATCATATATGATGACCTTTACCCGAGATGAGTCTTTAATGGCTTATGTAATTTGCCGACACTTTTGACTGGCTTTGAAAAACGTTTTGTTCTTTGTTCTTCTACCTTTTTTATGAAAACATCAACACTCAATTTTTAGGCAAGCTAGGTAATGTGAATTCAACCAGGGTAAATGGAACTGTTTTCCAACCACTTTCATTTGCAGAAGTAAGTAGATTTCAATCCAGATGCATACCATACACTCCCTCCTCCCAGTAAGAGAGTCCCTTATTATTTTTTGGGATGTCCCAAAAGTAGAGTGAAATTTTCTTTTTGAGAGGGTCTTTTAGCCGATTGCCCATATTTAGATTAGAGAAATAAAATGGAACGGGTCCCACTAATGTGACGCTTCTTGAGGGTATTATATGAATTCAATAATTTCTTAACCATCTGTGTTAAGTCAAATTTTGGAATTGAGGGAGGATGAATTTGGAAGGAGGTTGCTCCCTCCGCTCCAAAAAAATATTCACGTTTGAAAAGTCAATTTTTTAATATTGTACTTATACTCCTCTGCATTTCCTTTAAATTGCACTTAAGTTATACTCCCTCCTTTCCTTGAAAGAGTCCATTATTCCTTTTTAAGCCATTACAAAATGTGTCCACTTTCTAATCTTTCCTTTTTGGGATATTACTTTTACCATTTTACCCTCAATTTGCTTGCTACTTTAATTGATGGATCCCACTCACATGGACATCATTAGAAAATACACAACATCCTGTATCTATAATTGTCCATTAGCTATTCTTAATTTCTGTGCCGAGTCAAACAATGCCTTTTTTTAGGAACGGAGGGAGTATATTGTATGCCGCGTAAGATAAACATCATGATTTTCAAATGATTCGAAAACTGAAAAAAGAACAATATGAAGATTTGCGAGTTAAGTTTTAGAAATGGGACTGTCTTTTTGGGACAACGTAAAAAGGGAAGTGAGACTAATGTTTTGTGACAGAGGGAGTATAAAACTCATGTTGCGAGTCAATAATGTGGCAGCATAGCTAAAACGAAAGTGAAGCAATGGTTATGGCACACTATCTGAGATGAGATGGAGGTGACCTTTCACATGGAATTTTATCAACCATAACAGGGCTTCCCATACGAGTCACATATGCAAATCCACCTATGAACTCCTTTGTTGTCTGACTGTTCATCGGAGTTAAGGATACGATAACACGACCTGCAGACTTACATGCCTCCTATTGGGTAATTGAAGGCCTACTTAACCTGCTGGCCCAGTTGCATGAAGGGGATGGAGTTTGTATGATATATCTGAACTTAACACTGAAGGTCGACAGCCATTTGACCTTTGATGTCTTCTCATCTTTTATTCTTCGTTGTCTTTAATCATATTGGGTTCTGTTTGATGCTGGGGACAAGATATTTTCAAACATATGCAACATAAATTTTTTTTTGAAGGATGAGTCTAGGTTGTTGATGCTTGTATTATACTTTTGTTATAAAGAAACTATCTTTTTGGGCATGAAGAAATGTGGATATCTACAATCCCACATAAATTATGATTTAGTTACTGTAAAACGAAGTTTTTGTGGATTGGTTAAACCATAATTATGAAGCTGTTTTCCCTAATTTTATCTTGCACTCGAAACTCCAGGAAATGTCTAGGTGAAAGAAGTCTGAAGCTACAATCTGGATCATGTTATCTGCCACATCCTGACAAGGAAAAGACTGGTGGAGAGGATGCTCATTTTATTTGTGTTGATGAACAAGTGATTGGTGTGGCAGATGGTGTTGGTGGCTGGGCAGATGTTGGCGTTGATGCTGGAGAATATGCCCGTGGTCTTATGTCTAATTCAGTGAAAGCAATTCAAGATGAGCCCAAGGGTTGTATTGATCCGGCAAGGGTATTGACTAAAGCTCACTCGAACACAAAAATTCTGGGTTCCTCCACAGCTTGCATCGTAGCCATTACAGACCAGGTTTGTGGTATTTGTTTACTGTTATTGTTAAAACTAGGCCCTGAAATTAAAGAACTTCTACGAAGATCTTCAAGTATTTTTGCTTGGACTCTCAAATAGATGTATATTTAAAAGTCTACAGAACAAATTTTCATGACACAAGAACGCTACATGTCCTTGTCTGGAAATTTCTGCTTTTAGAGTAGGTCAGAGGAGAAGAATACCTAGGTGATTAGTTGAAAGACATGTTAGCATGTTGTTAGAACTTTGTTCATAGTCACAGCTTTCAAGTTGTCAAGAGAAGTGGCTTGCTCAAATGATCATTGACTGGAGACCACAATATATGCATTAGTCTGAGCAGTAGCAGATATAAAATATATATATATTTTAAATCGTGTTACACTGTTCATGTGTCAACTTCTGCTTGTCATTTGCCAGTTTGAGGGTTCTTAATTGTTTCCACTTTCCTTCTATGAATTAGGTTTGCTTTGTTTAAATGTTATTTCATGTTGGCGTTTTTGAAAAGTTCCATGAATGGGACTATTTTCACAGCTTTGAAGCTTAAATTTCCGAACTTTTCCCTTACTATTTGGTGTTAAGAAATACTTGGGTATTCAAAATTGTCTATTCATTAAAAGAGAAAGTCAGTTTTCATAAATTGGTCAGGGTATGTTGATGTGGCTAAAGTTGGCACCATTTCATACTTAATCTGGGCCTTTCATTAGTTTTCTCTAATTTCTTTTCCATCCAAAAGAACAAAGTTTCCCTACTGAGTGCATTCATCTTTTCTTATTTTTGGTTCCAGCAGGGCGTTCATGCCATTAATCTAGGGGACAGTGGGTTTATCGTGATCAGAGATGGCTGCACTGTCTTTCAGTCAGGGGTACAGCAACATGGTTTCAATTTTCCCTATCAGTTAGAGAATGGCCCCAATGGTGATCTACCTAGTTCTGGTCAGGTCAGTTGTAATACAACTCATAATAATTCATCATTTCATGTTCTCCCTAAACCTTCTTTTTACCTGTGTTTATGAAAAGGGAAAAATTTTAAAGGTGGTCGCCCCAGATAATAAAATGGAAAAAAAGTGTTCTACCTAGTAATGCTGGTTTAGGTTTTCAGAAATAATGGAAGTCCCTCTATATTGATCCTCATCGAAGTTGTTGATATGTTTTAAGTAGAAATCTAGCCAGATTTTTGGATGTGAAATAATTAGTGGGAGTTTTTAAAGACTTTGAATCACTGTGGTTTGTTTTACATCAGAGGTAAATAGCTTAAAGTAGACAACTAAAAGAGTTTGGAAATCTTTGGAAAAAGTATTTATAGTAAAATTCCTTGGTGAATTACATAATTCCTTTTCTGACCACATCATTCATCTGCAATCTGGCTAAACGTTCTATGAGCCTGCTTGGGAGTCTTTTAAACGGAGGAAAGTAACTGTACTATGAATTGCTTGGGAGTTTCTTAGGATGGAAAGGGAGGTAAGGGGAGGAAAAAAAAAAGCGGCTAGTTTTCCTCTGTTTCCTTTTTAAGTGAAGCTCTACAATATCCAATTTCTCCCATAAGAGTAATTTCAGTTTACTTTCCTTTTCTTCTCTTTCCGTTCTCTCAGCTCCCAAGCAAGAAACATAGTAAACCCTCCCCTTCCCTTGCATTCCCTCTTACAAAAACTTCCAAGCAGAGCATAACTAAAGAACTTACCTGGAATTCTTAGGTAGTGCAGATGTGGTATTGACAGTTTCATGGATTTTGGACCATTGATGTCAGGTTTTCTCGGTTCCTGTTACACCGGGCGATGTTATTGTTGCCGGGACAGATGGGCTATTTGACAACTTATTCCATAGGGACATAACTGCTATCGTTGTTCAATCGGTGAGAGCAGGCTTGAGTCCTGAGACAACAGCTCAGAAGATAGCAGCTTTAGCACGCCAAAGAGCTCTAGACCAAACTCAGCAGACTCCATTTTCCAAGGCAGCTCAAGAGGCTGGATTTCGTTATTTTGGCGGCAAACTTGATGATGTTACCGTTGTAGTTGCATATCTCAGTAATTTAAAGGATATGTGAGTCTTTCTCCGTCTTTCACTGTCTCTTTTTTTGCTTTTAGGTTAATACGTTGTGCACAGCTGTTTGTAGAAGCTGAGCAAATTGGTTCCCTCTTCTTTCTTTGAACATGGAAATGAAATCATCCTCTTTTAGTAACATTAGTTCGTTCTTTTATAGAGTGATAAGAATTTGTTTACTGATAATGTTTAGACAAGTTGTATACCTGAAGAAAAGAAGAAAGAAATGAGAGCTAATTCAACACTGGTTGTTTGAAGAAAAGAAAAATCTGTCGCTAGAATCTCGCAATAATACCACACTCGCTTTCTCCACAATCAGATTGCCTATGGTACCTCAATTCGGGTACAAGTGCCCCAGCTGAATTTGGGAGCATGTGTCCTAGATCTAACTTATAGCGACATAGGCATAATATCCCATAGGGTTACCCCAGTCCTAAGCAACTTTTCAAAATATGATATTACTAGTCACTGCAGTTGGCCCTCTAATAATTAACAAGCATGAGTAAACTATTGATTTTTTAGGAGTATTATTTATTAATTTTCCATTCCAAACCTTTTTTTTGACCGTTACATACATTGATAAGTTTTTGAGGCAAATTGACCTATTTGATTTTTTTTAAATTTTTTTTTTTTATATTTATATTGGGGTGAACAATCTAGATTGAAGTATAGATGACGCTTGAAAGAGCTCCTTATTTCTTATTGTACAATTGTAGGTTATGCATGTTCAGCTTATTAAGACATTAGTTTATCTTCCAACATGTTTAAATGAACAAAAAAGTTTGTGTTTGTTATTGTCTCATTTCAGGAGAGTACTAAGAGTTAGAGTAGTTTCTAATATTTATGTTTGTTGGAACATTGTTTTTCTTGTTTTTGGGAAAAAAGGAAATTAACGTAGCAGTTAAAAATTAGTTACAGATAGCATGTCCTTAATCAAAACAGAGTGAATCTCGGGGATGGGGTCATTCAAAATCTTCGTAGCGTCCATATTTTTGGATGGTCAGCAACCTCATCTCTCCCCTTTTCACATGTTGGATGTAGCTCTCGGAAATATGAAGCAGCTGCTTAAAGTCTTCAACTAGCGCTGCCAGCCACAGGGTATTGGTGTAATCCTTAGGCACTACCACCGTTTTGAAAGAGTGTAAAACTGCAAAAGCTTCCTAAGTCTCGATGCTCTGACTTTCATGAATCCTTCCTTGACAGATTCTCTTTATCTCCATGTCTTTGACTTTCACAAATCCTTCCTTGACAGATTCTCTTTATCTCCATGTTCTTTGTATTTCATCGCCATGCAATCTACAAGATGAAAGGTCCAATTAGTTTGCTTTGACTTTCATGAATCCTTCCTTGACAGATTCTCTTTATCTCCACATCCTTTGTATTTCATCTTCATGCAATCTACAAGAGGAAAGGTCCAACTAGTTCGGGTTCGGACATTATTTGTATCATTGACCTTACCTTGTGGAACCTCTAGAGTGGTGCTGGTCTCCGATACATTTAACCTTACCTCGTGGAACCTCTAGAGTGGGGCTGGTCTTCTGTGCGTGGATTGCAACGGAAATGGAAGCCTACCCGTCCTTACTTTAGGAGTCGGTGATACATTTAACCTTACCTTGTGGAACCTCTAGAGTGGTGCTGGTCTTCTGTGCGTGGATTGCAACGGAAATGGAAGCCTGGTCTTCTGTGCGTGGATTGCAATGGAAATGGAATCCTACCCGTCCTTACTTTAGGAGTCGGTGATAGAAATTACGTACACTGTTAATGTTTGGGAGGTCAAGTATTCTTAATATGACTGTTAATGTTTGGGAGGTCAAGTATTCTTAATATGACGAGTTACCCTCCTAGCTACTTGAGCTGAGTACCTAAGATATTTCCCCTGTTCTCTCCGGTACACAAGCCTCAACGGTTGTTCCGCTCAACATAGCATCCCATTCCCAGCCATCAATTATAATTTCTTCTAGATAAATATCCGCATCTTTGAGTTATAGAATCTCTAACTGCACTTCTTTCTTTCAATACAAACCTAAGCTTTTCCTTATTACAAAAATAGAACATTTTGAAACACTTGGAGAAAATGTGTAAAACCCTAACAAATCTAAGCTTTTCTTGATTACAAAGAATATTTTGAAATATTTGGAGAAGATGTGTAAAACCCAGGATACTGTAACTTTTAGGAGCAAATATAAACAGTAAAATATATGATGTCACGTATTTTTTCTTTTTCGTGTCGACGTTGTATGTCAAAAGAAAAGTGCTCTTTTAGAGGATAATTACTCGTACACATAAAACTCGGTACATACACAACATAACAAGGAAAACGTTCTGTGACTTGCAATTATATACGTATGATGAAATGAAAATGATTTATTTAAGAACACATCAAAGCAGGCTTTAAAACATTTCTACCCACAAAAACCAGTTCAGCAAATATGCACGACAACAACAAAACTTATTCCACATTACTTTGCCATACACCTTTAGCAGAACACAAAAACAAAGATAATGTCTCTTATTTATGTGTAGAAGTGCATACCCACGAGCCCCTATCCTCGAATTCCCTTATCAAACCTTCCACATCTTTCTCAAAATTCTTCTACCCTCACCCTCACTACCGCCCCTCTCTTGCTCTTCTTGGCCCTCGGTTTCTCTCCCTCTAGCTGCTGCCTCCTCTTCTCTCACCCTCCTTTCCCTTTCTTCGTCTTCCCTCCTAGCTGCCGCTTCTTCCCCTTCCTGCTCCTCTCGTCCTCTTTCTCGGGCCTCTCCTTCCTCGCCTCCTCGATGTCCCTCTCCCTCCTCTCCACCACCTTCTTGCTGCCTTTCCCTCTCTTCTTCCTGTTGTTTCGCCTCTTCTTCTTCTTGTTCTGCCTCTTGTCTTCTCCTCTTTTCCTCCCTCCGAGCTTCCTCTTCCTCCTCTTCTTCCTCTCTCCTCTGCTTCTCCTCCTCCCTCCTCTTGGATTCCTCTTCCTCCTCTCTCCTCCTAGCTTCCTCTTCCTCCTCTCTCCTCCTAGCTTCCTCCTCCTCTTCTTCCTCCCTCCTCTTGCCTTCCTCTTCCCTCTTTCTAGCTTGCTCCTCTCTCCTCCTGGCTTCCTCCTCCTCTTCTTCCTCCTTCCTCTTGGCTTCCTCCTCTTCCCTCTTTCTAGCTTGCTCTTCCTCTCTCCTCCTGGCTTCCTCCTCATCTTCCTCTCTCCTCTTCTTTTCCTCCTCTCCCCTCTTCCTAGCTTCCTCTTCCTCTCTCCTCTTCTCTTCCTCCCTCCTCTGCTTGGCTTCCTCCTCTTCCGTCTTTCTAGCTTGCTCTTCCTCCTCCTCCTCTTCCTCTCTCCTCTTCTTTTCCTCCTCCCTCCTCTTGGCTTCCTCCTCTTCCCTCTTCCTAGCTTCTTCTTCCTCTCTCCTCTTCTCTTCCTCTCTCTTTCTAGCTTCCTCTTCCTCTCTTCTCCTAGCTTCCTCCCTTTCCTTCTCAATTTCTTCCTCCATCAATGTTTCTTCATTCTCAGCACATGATGTGCATTCTAGAATGATAGACTCCTCTTGAGGAGCGAGAAGCCGCTCAATAGTCGCGTTACTAACCTTAAAAGATGCAGCCAACACCAATTTGTCCAATGTTTGCAGGACCGAGCTTTTGCCTGCTAGGAACTGAGGGTGGTTTTTTCTTGATGCAGTTGTGAATCCCATAAAAACGAATGTCTCATTATTGAAGGATATTTGAGCCATGGGATGAAACCTGGGCACTGCAAATACATCACCTTCTTCAACCCTGAACCTCATGTTTTTGCACTCTGTTTCACTTGCTGTGCTAGAACAGACGACTCGTATCATTCCTTGCCCTTGCAATACTACTGCTATTTCTGTAGCCATGGGGTTCCAGTGCGGCCCCATCATTGCACCCTTCAAAACACAATAAAACAATATTAGCAACCAAAAAAAAAAAAAAAAAAAAGAGTGAGCAAGAAATTAATGAGTAGGACTAACAAATTATTGAGTACTGACCTTGGTTAAGTTTACCATGAAAACACCAATGTCAGAATGCCGCAAGGCTTTCAACTGTTTCTTGGTTACTGTTAAGCTCCAACCATTGCAGTTCTCAACATCCCGACTCGCCTTCAAAATGTTGAATACTTTGGTTTTCCTCCCTTTGTTGTTGAAATCAAACATGCCATAATTCCTACTTCCTAGAAGGCTTTTCATGAACTGCGCCTCCACTTCCCACAATGTCTTTTTCGACTTTGGCATCCCATGCACAATCAATGGCTGTGGCAAGCCACTCTTCAGTTCGTCAATTACTTCTCCAGGGACCTGCAAATTTACGTATGGTCCGTGAGCGTAAAACATTAAGGACAACATTGTAAATAATGACTTGAATTTGAAACAGAAAGAAGGGGGCTATACATTGAATGCTGCTTGAAGGACTTTGTTATCGAATCCTAATACCAGGTCATGAATGCTTGAATATGCCCCAATTGATGGATCTTCCTGTTCAATATTATAAGAATCTAGTCAGGTAAGACCGGAAAATTCAATCATATACATATTAGAAAGATAATTACATAAGTTTGCATACTTGCAAATTCTCCTTGGAATGAGCAAACATAGCATAAATCCGGAGCTTTTGTCTCTCAGGTTCTAAGTTGCTCTGAATGAAGAAAAAAGTCCCAGGATGCAGTCTATAAATGTCTCCTTGCCTCAAGTTTACATGTTGCAGTTCATCTTCATCTCCATCATAGTCGGCCCAACTAAACCTCGCACTCCCTAAAGACAAGCAAAAACGAATTAAATTAGATCGAGAAGTGGAAACATCTTGGTTATCTATCCTCGTTTGACATCTTTTTTGTAACCTGGTTAAGTATCTCAATAATAATAACTAAACCCACCTTCATAGGTTTTAACAATTCTAATGCTATAAAAAAGAACACCAGTTGAAATTTTTGCCAACATTGATTAAAAGTTGACCACATTGCTGATAACTCCTTTTCTTCTCCCGTGCGACTCGTACGAGAACTAGTAAGAGACCTCTTTTTGAATTATGTTTGACCACTGCAACCACTAGGAAGTAAAGACTAAACTTAATCGTTAACATCATCGGCTAGGAAACGTGTAACTGAATTTCCACATACAACATAAATCAAATAATATGAATAAACATTCCTACAGCTAGGCAGAATGGAAATTTTAAAGCAACACCGGATAAAATGAAAACTTGACCAGTTACTACATCGTACACCAACAATTGAAGCTATAAGTCAGTGGTTTGGTTTTTACTACAAGATCTTGTACATTGATGGAAAGGCTTTTAAGTTGAATTGAAGCTCATAGGACATATTATATTGGGTGAAGTAGAACGACAAAGGACTAGACATTGTAGTGGTTGACAAGCAGCAATAATGGACACATTGAGCCTATATATATATATATATATATATATATATATATATATATATATATATATTCAAGAGTAATGCTAGTACTATACAAAATGAGCATTTTGTACCCAAAAGATTTAAATATTATTATTAAGGAGGAAACAACTTGAAATCTTCTATTCTACCCCTCCTGTCCAAGTCCCAGTCCCATTGAATCTTAGCCCAACACGTGAAATAACAAGGATACATGTAAGACTAATATTGTTGAGTACTGTATGAAATATTTTGTGCACATCTTATGGCCCTGTCATTGATCGTTGAATAATTGAATTTTGGTCATCTCGAATTAACGGGTTTATATGAGGTTCGGAATACTGAAAGAAAATTGTGAAGTATCCTAACTTATTTTCCCATTTTTTCATCTCAATCTTCATTATGATATGTGACCCAACAATTAACTAATCTGATACCAAACCAATGTATTGCCACATGAGGTTCACATCAACTTCTTCTTATCTCAATTTTTCATCTCACTCTATGTGTTCAGTAAATACTCCCACTGTTCCTAAATTATTGTTTTATTTGACTCGGCACACGGATTAAGAAAAAATAAATGTTGTCACATAAATGAGATAAAAATTGAAATATATAATAGTTGGGGGATCCTTCTAGACAAATTGAGAAAAAGTATGGATGTATACCTGTATGGACATAGAAGACCATGTCAGAATGAAGGAGGACAGGAAGGAAGAGGGCATTGGGCTCCAATGTGATGAACTCAAGATGGTAGGATCCCCCTTTTCCATCAATAACTTCAACGGTCGAGATCTCTCCATAGTCAGTTGTAACGATCGACCTCCGTTGATCTTTCTTGACCAGAGAAGCCGCAGCATGAACATCCTCATCACCCAAACCACCACCACCTCCTATTGCATTTGCATGGACAAAGAAATGCACAACAAAAAAGAATACCCAAAATGGGGTCCACGACAGAGAAAATTTCTTCATCACCGGCTCTGCTCAGACTAATTGTTAAAAAAAAACGCACACACACTCACACACTAACTGGAGAAGGGTGTTCAACTCTTATTGCTCTGTTGGTGAAGCCAGGATGGAATTTGATCTTGATATGAAGGTGATGAGGAGAGAGAGGAGGAGTTACGTGGGGTTTTGACTGGGGACACGTGCATGGTCACATGACACGTGGTACTCGGGTTTTGGATTTTTCTAATTCTTTGCATGCAAGGTGGTTTCGCTGTGGCTTCCATCTCTCTAGTTTAGGCGATAATTACGAGTTTTAGTTATTATTGGCCCAACTATGAATGGGCTTATCTAAACTCTTTTGGCATTGTTTGCTCGTATATTTAGTAAGTAAGGACCAAGCCCCCTAGGGGCCCAAGATTGGATACTTTACTATAAAAAATAGTTTCTTAGTTTTAATTTGGGTGAATTACAGGCCGTTCCCTTTTTAAATATTTATAATCGTTCTAGTCCACTCATCTTTTTTTAAAAATCGAAAAAAGACATTTTTGGGGCGAAAAGACGATTATGACATTAATGAAAGAAAAACACGCGTGCATCAGTAACCCAAGGCATCGCGATATGTTGGATGTGATGGCTCGATGTCCTAGCAAGAGGTCGGCACCCTCCGAGGGCGCGGCCTGGAGGGCGTGTAGACTGGTAATGGGCCTCAAAGGGGGGAGCCCCCCGCGATACGGACTATTCGAATTTTGGATAACATGCGGCCACATAGGTCGTCTGCATGGAGCACTGGAATTTATGCGGCCGCATAAGGCGTCCGCAAAAAGATTCTGAAAACCATGCGGCCGCATAGTGCGTCCGCATGGAAATCTTATAAATCGTATGCGGCCGGCCGAATAGTGCGACCGCATAGCGGCGGTTTTAGGGTTTTCTATTGTATTGTATAAATAGATGTATACCTAGAACGTTTAAAGGAGTAAGCCTCTAATAAAATTTCGATAGTCTGTTGACCCCAATCTCTCTCTCTCTCTCTTTCGATTCCCAACTGTTTTTGTGTGTTGTTTTGTCAATTGCTTCCGCTGCGTTGCACAACACGATAAGTAATCCAAGGCATCGCGTGGGTTAATCATCGTGATGAGCAACCAAGGCATCGTAATGAGTAACAAAGGCATCGCGATGAGCAACCAAGGCACCGCACATCTCGATGCCCAATTTAATATAATATCAAAATCGATCAAAATGGTTGTTTTTGGGTGGAAAATTTACATACAAACATGGTATTGACTTCCTATAACAGTATGAAAATAATATTATACAAAATTTAAACTCAAATCATTGATTAAAGTCCCAAAATCAGTCCAAAAACATCTCCCTCTGTTTTCGGACAACACACTGCCAAGCTCGATTTTGATCTCGAAAATAGTATTTTTTTGGTAGAAAAATTGTGCACAAATGTAGTACTAAGTTAGGATAACAATATGAGATTGATTTTAAACAAATTCGAAGCTTAAAACATAGATTAAAGTGGCAAAATAGTCCAAAAACAAAGAAAAAGGGGATGAACTCAAAAAAAATCGAATTTGATCAAATTGTGATCAAATTCGTGCTCTATGCATGGAAATTGATACCCAAATATTAGGGAAGACTATATTAACAACATGAAATCATTTATACATCAATTTGAACCTCAAATATGAAGCAACGATGTTGTTGAGGGCATTTTAGGAAGAAAATTCTCAAAATACCTTTTAGCGGTTAAAAAAAAATGGTAAACTGGAGAGTAAATTTTTTTTAAAAAATGGACCGGCCAATAATTTACTGTTTTAATTTAGAGAAATACAAGTTGGGCCGGTCCAAGTTTTATAAGGAGAGTTAGATTGATCATTTAATGATTAGTCTTTTACTAAAAATTTGGAAAAATTGCGTGCCGGTCCTTTTTCTGAGATTATCAATTGCTTAGGTTCATTATATTTGTTTTTAATCGTTTAAGTTCTTTTTAAGTGATAAATTGACTATTTGTTCCAAAACTACCAAACTAAATAAGGTTTTTTCCATGCATCAATTTGTGCATTGCCAATGCACAAAATTTTAAAATCAGGAACGATCTTTATCACTTTTGAGGTAGCGGTTTTGGTGGAACTAATTAGCATACCCGTTTTATTCTTCGATTTGTGGGGCAAAAATGGAAGTGGGTTTGAAGGGTTTGGGCTGGATTTGGGAGCAGCGGAGGTGGTGGTGGTTTTGGAGAGAAACTTGGGTTTTGGATCGATTATGAGGGCGATTGTGAAGAGGGGTTTTAAAAAAGAATCGAAGACAGCCAAAAGGGGTTTCAATAGAGGAGATTGAAAAAGATATACTACTGCTTTTGATGTTGGTTCTGGAAATGGGGATGACATTGTTGAGATCTTTCAAAGGACTTTTAGGGCTCCGCAGTTTTTACTTCTTCTTGACTTTCTTCTTGTTCATCTTTGAAGTAATCATTAATGAGGGTTCTGTACAGCATTTCCTTGAGGAAGATGAAGATTGTGGATTTGACATATGGGTATGTGGAGATTTGAGGTTGGATTTTTTGGGAAGCTGTCAAATCTAAGTAACAGCAGTTTTGGTCTGCTTGGTTTGGGAAGTAGTGACAGTGATTTCAAATTGGAAATGGAATTTGTGCATCGCAAAAATTTATACATCGCGATGCGTATTGTTCCGTATTTTTAAAGGGCATTGATAACATTTCGCAACAAAAGTATCCTTTTACAATTGAAAACAATTATCGTGTCTTTAAGCGGTTGAAAATTCTCTAAAAGATACCGGTCCGAATTTCTCTCAAATTTTAGTGTCTTTTGGTAAACTTGGAAATTTCTCTGAGTAGGGGTGAAGAGGGGATTTTTTTTTTTCTTCTCCGAAATATCATGCCGTTTTGAAATCACTCATGGTGCCACTAACTATGGTTCCTTTTATTACTTTCATTTTTTCCTCTTGATCACCAACATCTTTAATTTCTCTGATCCATACAGATGATGCTGACTCATTATATTTCAAGGTAAAGACTGAGAGAGAGAGAGAGATGAGGCAACACATGTGAAATACGGAGGAACCACGTAACCAAGAAACATAGTGGTCATGAAAAATACAAAATCACCATCTACTATTTTTGTATCAAAGCAAAATCAACATAGCCTCTCATTAAAGAAAGGACCACACCATTACCATTACCATTACCATTACCATCACCATCTACTATTTGCAATATATATGCAAATGCATGGTTGCTTGTGCAAATAGAAGATTGAAAGATACCCTCATTAACTTTGCCAAATCACCTCCTCCACTTCTCCTACCAAAAGCTTATTTACCTTTTTTTTTTTTAAACTTTTTCAACCTTTATAGAATTGTCTCAATGGCCATGTAACAATCTTTTTTCTTCTATGATTAAAATCAGAATCTCTCAACCAACACCTTCTTTTGTATTCTTCAAGCTCTCTCTCTCTCTCTCTCTCTCTCTCTCTCTCTCTCTCTCTCTCTCTCTCTCTCCCCCGCGTGTGTCCCGTGTATCTATCTGCAAACTTAGAAACCTTAACTCCTAAGTTCTTGACCTCATCATATTCCTCCCCCAATATATACTTGTACTTAAATCCTAATATTAAACCCATATATATATGTTTTAGTACTCTCTCCGTTCCACCCAAAGAGTCCTCGTTTGAAAAGTCTATTTATTAAGAGATATATTAACATCATTGGAGTTGGTCATAATTACAAAAATACTTAAGCACAACCAAGATGATTACAACACAAGTGGAGGGTAAAGATGAATGATTATAAAAATTTTAAGCATATTTTTTTGAAAGTGGACTCTTTAAGTGAAACATTTCAAAATAGTATAGTGAACTCTTTGCATGGAATGGAGGGAGTATATATCACACACACACACACACACACATATATATATATATATATATATATATATATATATATATACACGAATAAAATGACAAGGTTGTTTAACAATACATTTTCTTCATTGTAAACTAAGAGACAGTTACGTACCAATATTTTAAACTGAAAACACAATATATCTGCTTTCATAAATAAAATTATATACATGCATTAGACTTTTTTCGACAGGAAACTAATGTATAATGGATGCTAAAAAAAAATTATCTCACCTATTTTTAGCAAATTTAATTAATTAATTTAACAAGAACTATACAAGTATTGATCCGCCTGTGCATCGATCGAAAGGTTTTTAAAATATGCGCATGTCGACCCTTTGGTATGCACAGTTTGGATTATTTACCATTTCCTTATGATGTAAGTATCTAACTCCAACAACACATAGGTAAATTTAGAGCAGAGCAGATAAATTATAACTCCCATATCATTGATATTCGGGTGGGTTTTTAGGATATATGAATATTAATTAATTGGAATAGAATATCTGAGATTTTCCATTCATACAATCGAAATTAATTAATTGCTGTTTGGTTTCTTTATAAGTTGGACTATTTCGAGTTGCTTTCGACGAATCGACATACCATTAAATAAGGGTACAAATTGCATGCACTTAAAATTTGGGTGTATTGTTTAAGGACAATGCTAGACGTACAAGCACCAATTGCATGCGTGCGGGTGTTGTACTTTTTCAGTGAAGGTACAACACTACATGAGGTGATGCTTCTTGCGGTACACTTGGACGGTTGATCTATCATTTCTGAATTTTTTTTTTTAATCAAGTTTTTCCTAACCATTTTGCGTGGTACTCCTCCTGCTGTCCGAAAATAAATCTTATTCTTATGTTGAATTAATTATGAACAAACAGAGTTACTCAAAGAGTCAACTTGGGGAAAATTTAAGATTTGGAAGATTTAAAAATGCTCTTGAAACCAATCATTAATATTGCAACAAAATGTTGGTTCATTATATATATTTGTTCTTCACACACACACACACACATGTATATATATTAAGTAATCAAAATAAAATATCAGAATATTATGTGCTATATATATATATATAATAAATAAATAAATGAAAGATCCTTTCTCTTTGTATAAAATATATATATAGTATATCGATCAGTGAGAGATAGTAGTAGGGCATTTGTGGAGAAAAACGAACGGGGAAATGCTTGCTTTGGTATAAAATAATTAAGGACCTACATACATACATACATAATTGCATGATCAAGGAAGTTGCGAGTGAAAATCTAGATATCAATGTTTTTAGTCAATTAATTAATATATCCGAATGTAAGATTATATTAATGAATATTACGAATTTTCCCTTTTCGTAACATGAACTTTTCCATGTTTTTTTCTCGCGAAAGCATCGAATCGTACCTAGTTTAGCATTCACACTACAATAAAATTAAATTAAACAAGCTTTTAAGTCGGTAACGTACGGCATGCATGAATCATGATCATAATCAACATTCAATTAAAAACAAATTAGGACGATTAGGACATGAGTGTCATTATGTAACTTTAGCCATTTAACAACTTTTAGAAGGTGGTTTTACTTTTAGGTTAAAGTCCCCATTGAAAATTAAAAAGTTGTCTATTGCAGAGATTGTGTTTTAGATTTATAAGTTAAAAATGGAGGCGGCATGGGTCGATTAGCAATCCACACACACACACACTATGTATCTAATAACTCAAATAACACAAGAACATATTCTCTCTCTCTCTCTCTCTCTCTCACCTTAAATCTCCATAGTCATGAGTTTCCTTTACATCGTGGCCGTGATATTTACGCCCCTTATCTCTATACTTAGTTATAGATACAGTGTATATTTTATATGTATATGTATATATATTTCTGTGTGTATGTATATATCCTTTGCTTCAGCTAGCCATGCATTTCAGACAAAAAGCCTCCATGAGGGTCCATTGGTGGGTCAAGCCCCGTCACTCACGTACGGTGGAGAGTCATACTTTTTCCTTCTCTCGTTGAGAGAGACTCGAACAAGTAGACGCATGAAGGTGAGTGGACTTATATCTACTGATCCATCATTAATTATTTTAACCATAATTAGCCATAGTAAAATGACATGGTTTACGGCTGAAAAATGATACATCCACTGAATTTATTAACAAATTTCATTTACATTCAGTTTTAAAGTGTTGTACTTTGGTCGAAAAGTACAACGCTTAAAACTGAATATAAAAATAAATTCTGTTGATAAATTTTACAGATGTAGTATTACTCTTCGACTTCGCTTATGTAGAAAATCGTTATATTTTGTTGAAGTGTCTATCGCATGTGACACAGAACAAAAGTAGAAGGAAAGAAAAGAATTTTGTTCGTATTAACAGACGTTTGCTTGATTACGATTCGAACGGACGGAAGAAAAAAAACAAACAAATGAACGGAGAGAGTATGTATTATTTTATTTTTAAATATTTCATTTAAAGAATTAACTTTCAGGGCTTTAATGAAACAAACATACTCAGAGAGCTGAGGAGCCGAGACGTGGTGGTCCAAATGGAGGAATCCTGCAGCCTAATCTTTTAAAGCAAGCATACTGTCACTTTTTTTTTTTTTTCTCCCCAGATTAAGTCAGTTATTGCATATATATATATATATAATCTACTAGAAGTCTTTACTTTTGGGAGTTGGACCATTTAGTTTGCGTCTTAGTCTTAGTCTGCGTAAACTTCTTTGTGTTTCTTTCCGGCCCCCCTTGCAAAGTAAAATTGGACGGTTTATTGCAATGCATTTTTGCCAACCTGAGAATTGTTAGTGTTTAATTGCAACTTTCCCGCCCGCCATTTGACTTCTATTTTACTTTTACTTTTAAAGCTTTAGCTTTCGCAATTAACAAGCAACTATGCACCCAAAAAGCTTAGGAAAATCTTGACCATGCAAATAACACCCAGTTAGTCTCTACACTGAACAAAAAGATACTCTTAGGTACAACAAATAAGTAATACTCCTCCGTTTTTAAATAATCGTCTTATTTGATTATTATTTTTATTAAACAAGCTATTTTTTAAATATAAATTTGATATATATATATATATATATTTTTAAATTATAATACACGTAATTCGTAGTACTTTTAAAATAAAATAAAGTAAAATAAAATATTTGAATACGTCAAATTTACATTTAAAAAACATCAAATTTGACCAAAAAAAAAAAAAGTCACACTGGTTGATAATTTAGGAATGGAGTACAATATTTGAACCAAAACTCAAACCACCATTGAAGGGTAACCTTATTATGTGCTCATTGGCATATTGACAAGGATGTACATGATAGTGCCACCTAGCTAATCCAACTTTTGATTCTTATGCATTTGACCTTTTGGTTTCCCCCTTGATGTCATTAGCTAATAATTTTAACTAGGGCACACTAAACAAATGATCCCTATAGTTTATGGTGTTTTTGCTTTTTGTTCCTGTACAAAATTTTTTTTTGCCATTCATCCTTGTAGCAACCAATTTTTACGCAATTGGTTCTTTCGTCTATTTCCATTAGTTTTTTGTCGTTAAGTGATGACATGTGCGTCTCACGTGATTTTGTCTAGGGGTAAAATTGTTCGTTCATGTTTTTCTTTTGAATAGACCAAAATACGTACCCTTAATATTTTTGTTTTAAAAAACTAAATATTAGGGTACTGTTGTAATTAATACAATCAAATTAATTTTTCACCCGTTTCTTCTTCATTCCAACCACCTTCCCTTGCATTCAAACATGGCTACCACCACTCATATATCAACCCTGGGTGCCACCATCGATTGAACAAACTTATAATTATAAATTTTATTTTCCTCAGCTTTTTTCATCCATTATAACAGAGTGTCCTTTGATCCACTAACTCTATATCTCTCTCTAAGTTTCTTGAGAAACGCAGATCCGAAAAAACAAAACATAGATATGGAAGAAGGGTTGATGCTATATCATCTCATCTCATCTCTTCGCATCGTCTCGTTTGCGAGCTCCTTCTTCTTTCGCTTGGGTGTTGAAAGAAAGAAAGACTTGTTTCTTTCCTTTCTATTTCTTAGGAAAAAGAAGTGATCACGCCAAAAAGGATTGAGTGAACGTGTCTGGCCCACGTGTGTAGTCTAGTAGGATTTCGGTCTTTGTGTTGCAGGGATTGTCCTTGAAGTGTACGTAGCTTCGAACCTGTGATCAACAAAGAACACCGTAAGGGGTGCTGGGTTATCCCAGCAATAACCCTCAGGCGTGAGAATTAGCAATACTTCGTGTGAGAGGTAAAGCTAAGAAAGTATGTAAGCAAGTAGTTTGCATGTGCTTCATGAGGCTTGTTGAGGGTGCTTTTTATAGAGAGATGTATCATAATTCTAGTTAGATTCGGAATGGGAGAGATACGACTAATCCCCATGTCCTTCGGATTATGTTTCCTTGTCTGTTTAGGACTGATGTGTATAGAATTATAGCAGGACTCTTCTCGGTTTGAGAGACAATTTCCGTAGTGGACTCTGTTTTGCCGGGCTGAAGGGGCTATGTCGAGGTCGGCCTAGAATGTACCCGGGTCGCTCGTTGTTATCAAGGTCGGCTTGGCATGCGCCAGGTCGCTCGATGTCATCAAGGTCGGCCTGGCATGCGCCAGGTCGCTTGATGTTGGTAAGGTCGACCTGGGATGTCCCCAGGTCGCACTGTGGGTCCCTGTGTCAACGTGCTGAGAGAGTATACTGATGAGGTGGGTGACTTGTCCTATTGTGATTTTCAGGTCGTCATGTTCGAGGTAGGCGTATGTCACCTCGGCGCTTGCCTAGCTGGAGCCTATGACGCCGCAATGTCTGCTACGTGTCCAGCTGAAGGCTGAGGTCGTTCAAGAAGAAAAGAAAGGAAGGAGTTGTGAAAAAGAAAGTATTAATTTTACTCAATTTTTAAAATCCTCATTTCCACCCGATCTCAACCTCATCTCTGCCCAGATCCCACTAACTAGGTTTTCAATTTTATTCTCTTCTTTCACGCACACACGCACACACACCCACACACAGAGAGTCAACACCACAACGGGTAGAGCGAGTGTTTGAAAATCTCTCGGTGGGTGCAATTATGGAGTGGTTTATGAAAGAACTCTCTTCCGAAGAATCTCCTTTGATTGACCTAAATACAAATTTCGGATTATGGGTGTCACGCCCCGACCCGAGATCCTATATGGAACCTCGTCCGGTGCGTGAGAGACGGGAACGCAAAATCACGCTTTGAAAACCATTTTAATGCAAGTATTATGAATTTTTTTTTTAAAAACCTCATCGGGATCACAACAAGCCGGAGAACAAAACACAATAACCAACCAAGCACACCTCCACGAGCTAGTAAGCTCAGAGACAACAATTACTAAAAACATAAATCTCTACGAGCAAACAAGCTCGGAGACAACTAAGATAACCAAGTCAGAGTGCGTGGAAATAACATATTACACCAAGCTCAACAATTATACCGGCACTACAAAAGAATACTGCAACAAGTATCAAGGTACAATAACATTCTACCCATAAATACAGTGTTTAGGGAACTCTGTACATCCTCGACCTCACAAAAAAAAAAAAAAATGCAAAGGCTCAAGGAGCATCTACCCAAAAGTACAACCTGACGAGCTTACCGAGACGACGCAAACTTACTGGGGGTTCTTCGCCTGACTGAAATCTAAGGAAAACAAATAAATAAGGACCGGGGTCAGTCGAAACTCAATAAGCTACTAATGCAACAATATGACATGCGAGATGCGACACAGTAATAATAACAAGTATAACAAGCTATGTGATGATATATCATTCACGAGGTAAATCATATAAAAAGTATAACATAAAGGCACATAACCCTATACTACACGAGAGGCTCAACGACCGCCAATCGCCACATGCCGATTGAAAATCGTGACCAACGTTAACGTTTGTTCGTATAGGAAGTACGTAAGAGTGATATGTAAACGCATATAACCAACACTTCCAACTAACCAACCAATATAATACCAATGTCAGAGTCGTTGATGACGTAATTGTTTTCTGCATTCACTTCGACATGTGAACTTGGTCCCCACGACCCGAGAAACAACTATGGAATAGCTAACCAAGGTTGCGTTTATTCCATAAAATAATTGGCGCTATACCCCTACCCTGGCCAACGGTAGGGCGAGGCCCAGTGTATTGGCCTTCGGTTATTACGTAGCCCTAGCTCCCGCAATTACCGAGTGTCAATACACCTCCAAACGCATATGTCATGGACTTAACGAAATGCTCAAGTAAATATTTATTCGACATTTAATAATAAACACGTTGTACTCCAAAGTAGGGAGTACAACAATGATATCAACACATAAATCTCAAGTACGTCAAATAATCCTACTACACATAATCAACCAACGCACCAAAGTTGCGAGCATTAACATAATATCATCAAAACACATTTCGTGTAACCAAAACACTCAATGAGTCTCTCGAATCTCCAAAGAGCTCACAATACCCACACGTGGTCAAATTGATTCTCAAACCCTAACCGACTCTGTTCGAGTCGATTTCTAAGTGATTTCGAGTTACGAAGATGGTTTATATTTTAATCCTAACAATTTAGCACCTCACCGACTCTGTTCGAGTCGATTTCTAAGTGATTTCGAGTTACGAAGATGGTTTATATTTTAATCCTAACAATTTAGCCCCAAACTTGAAAACCCAACAAGAGAGAGAAGTCATCTCAACATATTTAACAAGTCAAACATGAAATTTCATGGCAAATAGAGCAACATTTACTCATTCACGAAAATTTTAGCATGGTAGAAGTTTAGGATAGCATATCATGCTTTAATCAAGGAGAGAGGGGGAGGGGGTAGTAGCTTACCTCTTGACGAAATAAACCAAGGGAAACAAAATACAATCGGTGAGAAAGAATCCTCTAGCCAAGACCTTCGTAACGGCGTGCTCGGATTGTTGAGATTCCTCCAAACTTTCAAGAAATCTCAATTTCTCTCTTTAAACTCTAGGATGATTGGGGTGAAATGAGAGGGTTTGATTCACTCTCAAGGGGGTTTAATGGCTGGGGAGAGAGGTTGACTTCGCCCTAGGGACGTGGCACCACCACAACCAAGCAAAGTCTAAGTGAAAAGAAGAGAAAATCTCTCGAGTGAATAGTTGACAGGGGCGCAACCTCAGGGGCGCTCGCGCCGCCCTTGCCCAAGCCCAGACCATGACATTTTGCCATCTGAGCGACCGCCTAGGCGGGTGCCATGAGCCCTACTACTCTGATTTCTTCCAAAGTGCTCTAAAACACTCCCGAAATGATTCTATGTGACCCCAAATTGATTCTAACTCCTAGGAAAGGTCAAAACACTTGAAAAAGGCTCCCGAAAAGACCGATAACTTTGCTAGAAGTATAACGCATTACAAACACGATAGACTACAAGAATTTATCTACAATTCAAGGCATACGAAACTCATGAAATCAACATGAACACACTATGTTTTGAATGTAGAATACACATGGAATGTGAATGATACTAAATGAGATTAATAAACGTAAGACATGCGAATGATATGAATGATGTGGGTGTTACATTCTCACCCCTTAACAATAAAATCGTCCGCAAATTTACTTACCAATCTCATCGAACAAATATGGATACTTCTCGCGCATCTCTTGCTCTATTTCCCAAGTGGCCTCCTCAATATTGTGATTCCTCCATAACACTTTCACAAGATAAATAGTCTTTGTCCTCAACACTTGTTCTTTGGTATCAAGTATCCTCACGGGTTGCTCAACATAAGAAACATCAGTTGTCAAATCTACCAGTTCATACTCCAAGATATGTGATGCATCCGTCAAGTATTTTCTCAACATCGACACGTGAAACACCACATGAATAGCCGACATCGACGGTGGTAAAGCAACTCTATACGCCAATTTTCCAAATCTCTCCAAAATCTCAAACGGTCCAATGTAGCTTGGAGCCAATTTACCTTTCTTACCAAATTTCTTAACCCTAGTTCTTAATGAGACTTTAAAAAACACATGATCACTAACCTCAAACTCAAGATCCCGTCGTCTATTATTTGCGTAACTCTTTTGTCTACTCTGAGCAATTTTCAACCTTTCGCAGATAAATTTTATATTTTCAGCTGACTCATGAACTATATCGAGACTCTTTGAGTGGAACGAAGGAAAAATATATGTACGATTATGGGAAGGGTTTTAGGGAATTTGTTCCTTTAATTGTACTAAGCAAACCATCCCCTAGCTAAGGCCACAGATTGAGGCAAGGCGAGCGGAATATGGACCCTACTTTACAAACAATGTTGACCCAATCAGTAAACGGATGTAAGGAATTCTAATGCAAAAAAGTTGCAATACTCTACCCCTGGCAGATCAGATCGGATCCTCTATTCCAAAATGGTGTTTCATCTCCTATTCCAACCGTTGGATGTGCACCACATGTGCATGTGAATAAACAACATTAATTACCCCGTGATTTTTTATGCACATGTGGCGCACATCCAACGGTTGGAATAGGAGATGGAACACCATTTTGGAATAGAGGATCCTATTTGCTGGCAGATATAGTGACTGAAGATACATGACGTAAGCATCAGTTGGTCGTCTTGAGCAATCACTTGGCTTGCTTCTTGTTTTAGCAGCTCCACAACACACGGAGCTCGGCTAGGAGAAACAACTATATATTGTGCTATTTTTCACACAACTGGATCTTTAAATAATTGAGACTACGGGACATGTTACTCCCTCTGTTTCAAAATATTTGTCATTTTAGTTTCAAAAATTTGTTTCAAAAAGATTGTCGTTTTAGGTTTTTAATGCATGTTTTTGCCTAATTTACCCTTGTCTTCTCACAAGTTCCAATAATTGATTATCTATTCATTAAATATCTTATCTTCTCCCAATAACTATCTCCTTCTAATGTATCTTTTCAACTACTCCTAGCACAAAAATTAAAGATATTTAATAAGGGTATATTTGTCATCCTACAAAATTTCTTAATATGTGTGCACAACTCTAAAACGACAAATATTTTGAAACAGAGAGAGTATATTACTAGTTTCTCTCATAATAAGTGTTTCTTATATTTTTGAGATGTCTAAAAATAAGTATTTTTTATTTTATTGTCTATTATATCATTTTTAATTGTGAGATTACGAAAAAAAAAAAAATAGGCCCTAATCATTTGATACCATTAGATGATAATATGATTGATGACATTAAAAAAAAAAAAAAAGTAGATAGAAGTAAAATATTTATTTTTTTAAAATTTGTGTGAATTCAATAGAAAATAATTATGTTGGGACAGTGGAAATAATATTTTTGGCTCGAAATAATGTCGTTTTGGTTTTAATTTTTACCATCCAACCAAATCATCTAATGACTGCGATCATCTAAAGTCAAGACTAGTTTACCATTCTTTCATGAAATATAAAGAAGTCTTAGTATCTTATGAATAATGCTAAGAACACAAAAAAATTCACAATTTTTTGGACACAAAACACTGTTGACCTTTATTGATTGATCGATTCGATCACTTAGTAGAGAAACTTACATATTATATACTGTATATAAATAAATAATTATATATATATATATAATTATAATTATAATTAACAGTTAGGATAAGTTTTGTGACTAAAATTTATAGTAATTTGTTTTTGTGACCCTAGCTATTAATTGTTACGGGTATATATATATATATTTTTAAAGGTTGGAGGGGATATAGACCTTACTCAAATCTTTATTATTATTATTTAATGCCTTGAAAGACTACAATAACTCTATGATGCCTTTTGGTGTGGCTAGAACAAATTGATGAAACACTCGACCTTTTCGCGTACCAATGAGCTCTAGCTTAACTGGTACCGCTCACTTCTCTTAACGGAGTGGTTGAGTGTTTAAGTCTTACCACAGACGACACCCTGGTACTAAAAATTGTCGGGTGTTCAAGCCTCGCCAGAGGCACCGTTGTTGTTCAAGCCTTACCAAAGGTCCATTTAATATTGTTCACTTCTTTTAACAAAAAACTTGAGTGTTCAAGCCCTACACTATAGCCGGTCCGTTAGTTGTATTTGATGAGTGAAATGAATCCTATATATCCAACCATAAAGGTGAATCCAAGCCTAGCCATGGCGCATGAGTAAGAAGTAGTCATGAGATTAAGAGAATAAATAAAACAAGGAAAAGTATGAGGTTGGGTTTTATAAGACGTACCTTCAGTTACAAGCTTCCACAAGATGAATATATCTATCTTCTGACATCTGTCCTACTTCTTCTGTATTGTCTCTTCTTGTCTGTCATGTCAACCGTCACAATAATCCCCCATGCTCACCATTGCCATACATCCTCACCCCCCTTAAAAAGCCACCAATTATAACACCAAAAAGCCCCCCCTTCCCCTCCCCCCCCACATTTCCCCATCTTCAAACTTACTGAACACAAGCACTTGGATTATAGATCACTCAACAAGCCTTCCCTTTACCTTTGATCAATTGCTCCTGCAGCCTCCAACCTTTGTTTAAGGAATGAAACTGCCCTTTACTTCATCTCAAACCCACCTTTCTCCCAACCTTAATAAACAAGCTCATCGCACCACTCATCAACTCCCGGCCGGCTACGAACCCAAATCTGTTCTCGACGTTTGCCACAGTCCCAGTACTCCCACCGCTGCCGCCGCTAAGACGACGGAATTCTCCACCGATATCGGCTTATCTCAGTGCCTCCCAACCGATGACCCTCTCCAGCTGGATGACCATGGTATTATCAACCAGTTTGAAGAATGGGATTCTCTAATGAGAGAATTAGGCCTCCATGACGATTCTGCCCCTGCTCCTACCTCCAAATCTATCCCCAACTTGCCCCATTTTGACAATCCCTACCCGGTTGACCTCCCCGATTTGCCACCTTCTCACTCGTTCGGTTTTGAAAACTTGAACAACTCGTTTGATCTCATGAACCAATGGGAAGGCGAGTTTGATTTCGTCGACGAGCTAATCCGAATCGCTGAGTGCTTCGAAACTCACTCCCTCCAACTCGCCCAAGTGGTATTGGCGCGGCTCAATCAACGGTTGCGATTGCCGGCTGGGAAGCCTCTCCAGCGAGCTGCTTTTTACTTCAAGGAGGCACTCCAGTCCCTACTCAGTGGGTCGAATCGGCTGACTCGTCCTTCCAGTTCTTCGTCTGAGATCGTTCAAGCCATCAAAGCCTACAAAAACTTCTCCAACGTTTCGCCAATCCCTATGTTCTCCAATTTTACCGCCAATCAAGCAATACTTGAAGCTGTTGACGGTGCGATGATTGTCCACGTCATCGACTTCGACATCGGCCTCGGCGGTCACTGGGCTTCGTTTATGAAAGAGATTGCAGATAAAGCTGAGCACCGGAAAACTAATCCGCCGGCGGTTAATATCACGGCGGTGGTTCCCGAGGAGTACGAAATGGAATCGAGATTGATTAGAGACAATCTATGCCAGTTCGCGCGTGATCTCAGAATTAGATTCGATATTGATTTCCTATCAATTCCTACGTTTGAATTCTTATCATTCAAAGCAATCAAATTCGTCGAAGGAGAGAAGACCGCAGTTCTATTATCCCCGGCAATATTCCAGC
The DNA here is from genome assembly GCA_016624345.1 of Platycodon grandiflorus. NCBI lineage: Eukaryota > Viridiplantae > Streptophyta > Magnoliopsida > Asterales > Campanulaceae > Platycodon > Platycodon grandiflorus. The sequence goes on from CM028361.1 coordinate 44,986,686, forward strand.
GAATTGGCGCCGGCTTCGTCAACGACCTCCGGCGAGTTTCTCCACAAGTGATTGTCCACGTGGACGGCGAAGGACTGATGGGAGGTGGAACGTCGTCTTTTCGACAGGCTGTAATAGACGGACTTGAATTCTACTCAACAATCATGGAGTCGCTGGAAGCGGCCAATATTGGTGGAGGTGGCTGCGGCGCAGCAGATTGGATTAGGAAGATTGAGATGTTTGTGCTGCTACCGAAGATATTCGCGTCGGTGGAGGCAGCCGGCCGCCGAGTGACGCCGTGGAGGGAGGCGTTTACGGGGGCGGGAATGAGGCCGGTAGTGTTAAGCCAGTTTGCGGACTTTCAAGCTGAGTGTTTACTGAGGCGTGTACAGGTGAGAGGGTTCCACGTGGTGAAACGGCAAGCTGAGATGGTGCTGTGCTGGCATGATAGGCCCCTGGTTGCCACATCAGCATGGAGGTGTTAGGCAACGGGGATTAGTCTAGTCCCAAAGTTTACTATACAGAAATAACGTATTAAGATTGGGGATAATATTGTATGGGTTTTAACCATTTTGATTTTTTGCTTGTAGTAGTAGGTGGTGTTAACTGTTAAGTCAAGAATGGGATAAGTTTACCCAAATTAATAAAAAAAAAAAAAAAAATTGGTGTGGGGGTAGGTTTTGATAATTGTATCCAAACGAAAACGTTTGAAAAATGATGACTATGCAATCAAGCGACTAAAATGCTTTTTCTTTCTAGCCGACTGCAAACCATAGTGAATTGGAGACGACTTTCGTGCCAAATCATTTGTACAAATTATAATGCATATGATTGTTTGTAGACTTTGAGAATATTGGTCCACAATCTATAAACAAACAAAGGGTCTTGTTAACAAGAACCATAAAGAAATACTACTTTTCCACTAAAATAAGTCTTATTTTAATAATTTGTACATAATTATACTCGTATTAAAGAAATAATTATACTCGTATTAAAGAAAAATACACGCTACTCCAATATTAATAATCAAGTTAATTATTTTTTTTAATTCATGCACTGGGTCAAACAAGACAATAATTTAAGAACGGAAAGAGTATAATTTAAATACGGTCCACACACTTGAAACGTAAACCCACCTAGAATTGTCAAATTAAAATTCTTATATAGAGCCTCTGGTATTATATCCGCTGAATCTTTAAAATGAACATAAAGATACATATTGTAATTGTTCATATCGAAGACCAAACTCACGCCCATATTCAACTTCTCTGTACTTTAGTTCTCTCAGAAGATTGACGACACTCCCTTTCTATTTTCTAACTGTCTTAGAAAAAGTGATACATATATCCCTTTGCCAAACTATTCATTGCACAAAAAATCTAATCAAAGAAAGAAGCACATCCAATCAAACAATGTAACATGTGTCCACCGTGATAAACTATTAGCTCTTTTCACCAATCCTAAAATCACTCAATCCAATTACAAGCACTCGCTTTGACTGACGTGGTAAATTTTATTTATAAGTTTAATTATTTTTATTTTGCAACAGCTAAAGTAAATTTTCTCTTTCCATTTTTAGATTAAAAAAAAAAAACCTATTTGACTGATAATCTTATTGCTTATGAGATGACAAAAAAATAAAAAAAATTTAAGGCTCATTTTGTTTCACTCCACTAAAAAAGGATTAAAAGTAAAACAAATACACCTAAAATCAACTTTCTAGAACCGTATGAAGTCCGTATGTGGCACACTTAATGTAAAGCCAAGGGAGGGGATAGTAGTACATTCTGAGTTGAATATATCATATTCAATGAAGTAGTGATATTCCAATATCAAGATTAAATTAAAGAAACCATAACTTTCTCTCTCTCTCAGCGCGCGCGCGCACAAAAAAAAAAAAAAAAAAAAAAAAAAAAAAAAAAAAAAAAAATGTCAATGCTACAAATTAACCTTGAAAAACAATAACCGAGTCATGATCACCCATTAGAAATTAAAAGATTTCCTTTTGGTGTATTGCACCACCCATAACTTCTACAACAATCATCATAATAAAAATCAGAACTAACTTTATGTTAAAAGTAAAGTAGTGTTACTAACTGAAGCAAGACTCGGGCTACAAATGTGACAGTTACACTGAGAAAGCCGGGTCGAGTAAGGTTTTCCGAAGCTCCACAAGATTTTTCCTTTGATTGTAAGCAGAATAATTTATCCCAGGAACAGCTTCTTCTTCGTCAACTGTTTCCTAACATACTGTTACTCTCGAGTTTAGATACTGCCTCAGGTCCGCATATCCTTGTTAATTCACCCTGTCCAATCAAAGCGAAGTACGTTCAGTTAGATGACAATAATCAGCATAGAGCTTTATCAACTCTGCTCTCACGTTTCTATAATCACACCCTATAAAAGACAGACAGAGTTGTGGAAAAAATTAAAAGGGAGATTGCGATGGACCTTTATTGTATTATTTTCAGATGTAAGCTTCTCGCACTCCTCAGAAAGTCTCCGCAGTTCATCTCTGAGTGTGTGGTTCTCGCTGCTTAACGACTCCACCCTTGTCTGTAGCTCTTCACACTCAGCCTGGCGAAACAAGTAGCACCGGTAAGCTATCATCACGATAAAAGGAACTTGAAACCATGACCAAGTAGAATTTAAGTTACAGTAATGCATCTTTGATATTTATTAACCATTTTCAGTGTTGGGTTTGCCATGGTGTACTCTTGGATGGACAATTCATTATGACTGGTAAAGAATAAGTTAAGCTTTATACCCAGCTGATATATCGTGTTCATGAACGTTGTGAAGTTTTGAGAGAACTTATTTCAATCCAATGCATGACTAGCCTTTCTTCAACGAGTTCTTCTTGGACCTCTTGGTCATAAACAGTTGTTAACACCTCTAATTGTATTTTAACACTTTATATCGTGAAACATTTAAATGAACTTAAAAACAACATAAGTGAAAAGGCCTTTAAGAAACATTAACTGTGGGTTCTGAATATCAGGTAAGAGTAGACAGACAAGCCTGATGCTTCAAGCAACATAATTAGGACAAGAGATACGTCATTCAAGCTTAGACTAGACTAATATACCTGCTTGCGTAATCTCGATCTCCTAGCTGACTCCCGATTAGATTGCTTCCTTTTCTGTCTCTTCAGTTCACGTTCATCCTGCTATTTTGAGAGCAACACAATTGATGAATTACACATAAAATGCATCGGAACTAATGCCAAGTGATAAAATACCACAATGAAGACAGAACGCTAAGCCATAGATGAACACCTAAACTCAAAGGAAAGAACCGAACCTGAGAACTCAATAAAAAAAAGACTCACCTATGGTCATCCTACAAGCAAATTTCCAGAAAGTGTTGTCACAACTTCCCAACACAGATAAAATCATGCCTTAACAACCCCCATCCCACCCCTTCTCTATCCTAAAGGGTCGTGGGAAGGGATCAAACCTGTCACCTCATGCTCTGTGAAGCCAGAGCTCCATCTCCAGGTGCTCTGACGCTCTGTGAAGCCAAAGCCCCACGCATACCCACTGGGCCACCCCTCAGGGGTTCCTCCAGCGACCCTGATAGGTACATTGACGGGCTATTTGACACACTACATACCAACTGGATCCTAGAAGCCATCAGTCAAAAAGTTGGAAAAACAAAACAATTATCTATGGGCTAGTTTGTCTGCCTATTGAGCAACAAAAACATTAGGAAGGCGACAAACCAGACAACATCGAGATAGAGGAGACTAATCATTATGGACTAGAACAGGGGTGAAGCCATATAGTCAGTATGGGGTTCACTCGACCCCTTTTATATTTGAAAAATATCATTTTACCACCACCAGATTTTGAGAAAATGAAATTTTACAACTAAAAGCAATTATCTTTTTATCAGTTATGACCCCCTTTGTTTTAGTAAAAAAGTACAGTATGTCACAAGTTTGACCCCCTTTTTAACAAAATTTACCAATCTAATTTTCTACCTCTAAAATAATCTTGACCCCCTCTCCACAAAAACCGAAGCCACTGGGGTAGAATAACGTGGACCATGAAAAAGGATTAAAAGGTAAGCTTCATACCTGAACCCACTGATCAGGCATCATGCCATCACGTCCAACAACGGCATTTGGCCGCCCTTTCATAGCTCCAGAACCAGCAGATGCATTCCACAAGTCCATTCCCATATTCAGATTAGTGGCAGGCACAGATACAACAGGATTTCCTGGAACTGATGTTTGAAGATTTGGGCCAGAAGTGTTGTTTTGTGCAGTGGCTGCAGACAGATAAAATTACCGATTCGTGACAAGGCAAAACAGCAACGCAAAAATAATTAGGGGTAGAGAGAAAAACATACCCTCTGCAAGCATCTGATGGAAACTTCCTTTCTTATTTCCATGAATATCCTGGAGATATAAAATTTAATTTGTGATCAAGCTGGAAAACGTGTGTCGGCTTAAACAAACATTGAGAAACCGCTACTGGAAAGTGGAAAGATTAACCGGAACCCAGACAATTTCAAAAGGATTTGACATGACCACACTAACAAAGTAACAAGGCACGCCAAGTTGAGAAACATACATTGCGGTCATTATTCTCGTCACTTGCATCCGATGAACCGTCACTTCCGCTTTCAGCACTGTTTAGAATCACATCACAGAGAGAATACAAAATGAATTACAATAAAACGAACAAGAGTTGTTCCTATTTAAAAGGATCACACGTCAGAGTGTGCATTCCAGCACAAAATATAGGCCAGCCAACCTTTGAGTGGCGCCATCGTTTCCTGAACTCGAAGCTGCCTTGGCACTTTCTCCAGCTCTACCCCCAATATGGTTAGCATTTCCTGAAGTTCCCTTGGACTTTTTGGTTGGCGGCCGCTCCTTCCCTTCAGGCACTTTTCCTTCTAGTTCTGCATTTGCAGGTGCAGTGCTCGGTGTCTGAAAGGAACATTACAAAGAAAGAACGAATAAATATATTTCACTAAAAGGACCATCTGACCTTCTCTGAATCTACAAAGAGTATTTATAGAAAAAAGAACAAACACAAGCTTGTATTTGCAGCATATTCCATTGTATTTACACAAGTAATCATCATTACCCAACAAAATATTTTCACCTCAACAATGAAATAAGAGATAAAATTTGAAACTGTTATTACCGTGGCCATACTAGGATGAGCATAAACTCCTGCCGGAGGATATAGAGCTGGATAGGGAACTGGAGTCCCATATGGTGGCATTAAAGGATGCTGAAAAATCGTACATGGAAAGGGTAAATATCTCCAGCAAAACCCAAAGAGCTTGACAATTATCACGCAACCACAAGCTCAACAAAAAAAAGGAAAAAGAAGAGTAAGCAAATTAAAGTAATTTACCTGGCCTCCCCACATATAGGGATGGGGAGTAGGAGAAGCAACAGTCGAGGCAAAGAAAGGTGGAGTACCTCCAGCACCGTAATAAGCCTAGAAAGAAAATAAGTTGCAAGTCACTAAGACAATTTCCCAGCATATTACAACCTTGTCCATAAACAAACTCGAAAGCACAGTGATTTTATCATGCACCTGCATGGAGCTTGACCAATCTGGATATGAAGGTGGTGTTGGTATCTCCTGTAGTTAAGAAACGAATCATGAACACACGTACAAAATAGCTATATACAAGCGAATTAAAATATGTATACATGTGTTTGTACGTGAATCATCCATATTATTTGAGAGAGAGGACCTGAGGTGAAAGAGTAGGTTTTGCATGCTTAGCAGGCGAGCTTTCTTCCCCAGCCCCCATGAGAATCACAGAATGTAATCTCAGTACCCCACCTAAATGCTGATGACTTGCGGCTTAGATCTTAGTTATCCTTGAATAAAACCTATGAATCACCTGAAGACATGAAATACAGCAGCAAACAAATTTGTGATAAACCCCAACCTTGTGAATGATGCTATTATTCTTATTTAGTTTCTTTCAATCATAATATGTGACTGGTGCTTTTAAGCATAAAGTTTATTCTCTACTCCATCTCTTTAGCTCTTAAATGCTTGGATTCATTTTCCTAGGAGATAAAGCATGCAGTCATTCAAAGTTCAAACCATTAGTGCTCAGATTTTATCTTTGATTAATACTACCTCTGTCCCAAAATAATTATCGTTTTAGCAAAGTTTTTATGTCCCAAAATAATTGTCGTTATAGGATTTCAAGAAACATTTGTCCATATTTTGCCAAAATTACCATTATTTATTACTCTCATTAAAGAGGGTTGGTAGGAAGAGAGAAAAAAAAAATACTCTTACAACTTATCTACAATGATTGAACTTATAAGAGTATATTAGTCTTTTGAAAGCTTGCTTAATGTGCGAATTGCTAAAACGACAATTAGTTTGGGACGGAGGTAGTATTGTTTATATGCACAACTTACACAAGCTGAAAAAATAATCCTCAAATTGATCTCGATTTAAACAACGCACCTCCTACAAAAAGCAAATTTGGTGACTTTATATAGTATTATGAGTTCGACAGGTCTAAGTCGCTATCACTCGAAACACAAAGCAGAACATATTTAAAAGGACACAAGACATAATGTGGAACAAACCAACTAAATGAATACTTCATAAGCTGCCTATGGTGCAAATTACAAGACTTTAACTGGAAATTAATGAGTATAATCCTGAGTAGAGGTTTAATAAGTATCTAGATAAACTAAAATCAAAGATTAAAATCCTAGGCAACATTCAGGATGAATCAAGTTAGGCATGACTTGCAGTCTACTATATCCAAAAAGAAATGAGGAAGTGTAGACTTTAAAAAATAAAAGTAAAACAAAAATACAGAAAGCACAAGATGATCCATAGCACACCTTTATGATACACTCTAAACCATACAAAACAATTTCAGAAGCATTCTAAAAATCTTCAAAATATCATATCAAAAGAAAAGATAAATAATTTTTGGTAGTCATCAGTAACTTTTCACCCACATCATAGGCCTTGGCGTCATTAAACATAATTCTGTGGCAAGCTTGAATGATTAAAATCTCAGAGCATATCATTGGTCAATAACAAGTTGAGGCAGATAATATGCTTTGAACTGTTCTCATACCATGGAAACCGCAGAACCGTCTATAAATCCAGTATGAGTTTTCCTTCAAAGTGGCTTTATAAGTGTTTATAAACTACTACTGTGTGTTGATAGGCATGTGTCTATGCTCACATTTTTACCATGTCATCATCAGCAAGGACGTAAGTCAAATCAAATAATAGAAATGGGATAATATAGCCCATCACAGCTCTTTTACTTTTGCTGATCAACAAAAGTAAGTATTACGCGCAAAAAACAAGCTTGATGTCTAAAAAATTTATTGTAAAGAATATTTTCTTTTCTGGTCCATTTGGATCTTGCATTGTCAAATGCAAGATGATAGTTCTAGAGAAGTAAAGGAGAACAAACTTGATTCCAAATTTATTTAAACTTAGAGAAGCTCCAACAAAGCAATACCATGTAAATGCTAGGTCCCTCTCTTCAGAGAAGTTCTAGTTGTAAAACATTTTGGTCATTGATTTACTTTTTTTAATTTTCAATGCCTCATTTTTGTGGTAGCCTGTAAGCGTGTGTAAAGCTTCGTCAAGATCTTCATGGACATGACTCTGCAAAGAGCAATGACCTTGCTTAGGAACCACAAAAAATGATCCAAGTTACCAACCCCAAGTGAATGGAACAAAGGCTAGGTTGAGTTGTTGAGTATCCTTGTTTTCTTGATAAAAAGAGAAGATTTAATTAAGAATGAGAAAACAAGGAGCTCAAACTAAAGGTAAATTACACAGCGACAGGGCCACGTGGAGGTAAGGGGCCCCCTTTGATTTTGAAAAACTTAGAATTTAGTACTATGAATCTGTGAAATTTCAATGATAATCAAGTATTGTTGTAATTGATTGATTTATTGACCTCCTTTCTTTTAGAAACTATTATGTACTTCTAGGAATCCCATCCCCCCAAATATCTATTATTATGGAGGAAAAAATCATTTATGTTACATTTGTTCTTAAATAAATGGTATTTTTTTTTCTAATCTGTTCTTAAATGAGTATTACCTTTAATCCAAACTCATTCATACAAGTTATATTTGTCATAAAGAAGATTTCTTTAATTCATGTTTTATCATAATATAAAATTATGGGAGGAAGATTGTATAAATTTTGACCCCCTAATGGAAAGTTTCTAGCTTTGCCACCGAAATTGCATGAACAGCATTTATCATTCTAAGCAGCAAGCAACAGCACGTTCAAAGATTTTCCAATTAATTTGGAATCAAGAACATGCTTTTTTGAATATTTACCGTATGTGTAAATGGTGCGGGACTCAAATTTGGAGATTGAAACACAATCTGTTGGGTGGATGTGTCATTGGTTCTGGCTTTAATGAAGTAAACCATCCATCCACACCAGTGACAATTCACAACTTCTCCATCATGTACTATTATCATAAGTCTCACGCTTTTAAGACACGGTCATTGAAACAGATATAGTTCAAATTAGACCTTTGCAGCTTGCTTTCCCTGGCCCATAATTTTCTGGACCAAATTGAATCTTTAGATTCATTTGGCTCTAGGGGAGATGGATAGGACAAAGTGGAAATGCTTTGAAAAAAATTAGTGTATGAAGGGTGATAATTTCTCTTGATAGCTTATTAGATTGAAGAACACAAGAAAATTTTATAATAAATCATGAGAACAGCCTCAATTATCATCATTGTTTATGTCTCTCATTGCAAGAGATGAGAGAAGAAGTCCATTGAAAGGACATGTAATCAAGGTTGTTTCCTCCTATCTCTGGTAAATGTCATGACTGTAGTATTGACCATAAAGTGCGATGGTTAAATTTCAAACTGAATGTTCAGTCAAACAAAATTTATTGTGTCACTTCAAGAGTGGTTCAAATCGTAAATCCCAGAGAAATAGAAATACTTAATTCTGAAGTTGAACCGACCTTTGCTAACACCTAAATAAAGAAAGGTGTTATCATGTGGACATTTGCTGGTAACAGACTAAAAAAAAGTTCACCACGAGAAATAATCAACAAATGCCAAAAACTAAACAAGAAGAGTACCCCAGTACAGAAATCATCATTGCAATATTTCTCAATAACTATTTGCTCTGGAATCACGTTAATCCTAATTGGAACTAAAATTGGAATTTAGACTATCTATCTGAAGAAATCCTAACACTTCTAGATCCAATCTCTAATTTTTAATCTCTAGTCGTTGTCCCTATATCAATCTCTTAGTTCCTTTCTTCTCGAAAGAGTTCTTAGTGCCGAAACAAGAATAAGAACAGCATAGTTAGCCAAAAAAGCATGTTTCTCTGCATCTTGCTACAAGTGTCCCTTATCCATTAAGGAACAGGATACATAACCGCAACAATGATACTCAATTGTTACAACACTAAATCAATTCCATCGTCGGACTCTAACAGAACACCTAATTGTAGTAATTGAGCTCAATCCTTATAATAACAACTCAATTTCAACATCCGGTAACAATTGAACTCCATATAATTCAAATCACAACAAAAACAAAGATACAGATCAGCAAATACTGTGTGAGCATGTGTGTGTTTTGGAGTTTAGTGTATATGTGTACATACAGATTTATATATGTACATGCAGACATATAGAGAGAGAGAGAGAGAGAGAGAGAGAGAGAGAGAGAGGACTGACCTGTTCAGAAGGGGGCTTAGGTGGAGGGAGAAAGTCCAAGTCGGACGGGAGGAAGTTTTGTTGTTGCAATAAAAAGCGGAAACAGACAGAGCCTTAAAAGGTTTTCTAACAGTTGAATTGAAACAATTGTAATTCCATACTCCTGATAGGATTGAGATCTAACGGTTAATATTGTATTAGCTAGGGTTAGTTTGTTTGTACTTTCTAATTACAGTATTATCTAACCTTTCTCTCCTTCTCTCACTTTTCTCTTTCTCTCTCCAAAATTCAAATTCTATCAGTACAAAAACACGGCGGCGAGTAGGTAGCTGGACTGTAATGGGGGAGAGCCTTCCGCCCTGTGCGGTGGCGTTGTACGATAGGAGGGTGTGGGGGTTTGGGGTGGAGGGAGTCGATTGGGGGTAGGGTTTGGGAAGGTGACACGTGAGGGTGAAAGAGGATTCCAGCTGTCAATGTTTGAGTGGATACATATGACTAGGCGTCAAAAGTTTGTTGATGAGTCATGACAACTATAACTGGATAAGCTTCTTTAATTCTATTTACCGCCCTTTCTTTATCCTCCCATTCTCCAATCACTATGAATATGATTAGGGTTCAATCCACTGTCAGGCCCTTGGGTTTGGGCCTATTCTAGACCGACCCTCTAGTTAGGAATCATAGGGGAACGGTTGGTGGTAGCACATACTCCCTTACGGATTTGGCACCATTCCGAGTTTCCGACCTAGTTAGGAATCACTGGGGAATGGTAGGTGGTATCACGTACTTCTTCTGGGTAAGTGTTTATATTTTTTATTTTGAGATATTTTAGTTAATATTTTTATAAGTAATGCTATGAATATTTAAAAAGTATTAAATTTTTTATATCAAATAATGTGTCAGTTAATGTGATGCATTAATTATAATTTTTAATTTTATTTTTTATACTACATCAGCTCACACAGCATTTAGTGCAAAAAATTTAATACTTTTTAGGTACCCATACCATTACTCTATTTCTATTGACTTTAGTCTTTACCATTCTTTTTAATATATTCCTCATGTTTCATTTAATATTAATATAGTAAATGAGAAACCCACTTAACTCAATTAATGATAATCTTAAGGGTAAATTACATATAACCCCCTCAATTATGAGCTAAGTTCGAACTACCGATTTCAACAATCAATTGAAGCAATGTACCCCCTCAACTATAACATTTTCTTTAATCAAAGCTTCTTTTTAGGCACTGCTGTGATTCCGAAAGATCGAATCGAAGAAGTTCAACTTGAAGACTTAAAGAACGAAGAACGAAGAAAAAATGCAGAAATTGAAAAGAATAGATAGCTCTCCCTCAACCCGCTATTCGCAATTTAATAGAAACCTTGGGGTGCGATTGATACCCGTTAGACGCAATTGCCTAAGAACACCAACCACGGAACGCCACAAACCCGCGATCCTCGAGATTGATAAGTTCAAGTGTGAGTTTCCAGTCCAAGAAACTCGATTGCTCACGATTCTCTCAGAAAAGTGAAAAGGATAAACTCAATGTTTATAATTTGATCAAAGATGTCTTTTACAAAGGAAGAACAAGCCTTATATAGGTTAAAAGGTCTACAAAAACGTTGCCTCAGTAATAAAAAATGAAAACAAAAAACGAAAGAGATGAATACAATGTTCAAAAACAAACAGAAAAACCATCCAAATTCGCGCTGTCCGTACGCGCACTAGGGCGCACCCATTCTGCGCGCTAAGGCGCGATGCTCCCTGAAGTTACTGTCATACCCCAATTCAAACTACTACACATAGCCTAAATTCGAGCATGACCGGCTAAACAATATCAAAATAACCACCTGATAAACAATATATGACACCGAAAATAAAAGTATGACGATAAGCCATCCAACCTCATAAAGTGAAATATATATACAACTAAGTTTACACAACTCATCCAACCAATATACAGACCACAATAGAAGGCATCCAGCCTTTATAAGTTTATATACAATACAACAGAATAATGTTTAAACCCTAGACAGTATAACAACCACTGTCTAACATATACACAATAAAGTCTACCCCAAAAGAATAACCACCTTCTAATCTCGCGACGAGCCTCACGTACGTGAACCCTTCGCCTCGCTCCGATCTAAGGAAAACAATAATGGAAGGGTGAGTCACCTATGACCCAGTAAGATTCCACTAAACTTATGCATGTATGCTACAATAATAAGATGCTAGCACATAACAACATGAAATCAGCATAATCAATAACCAACTAAGTTCTATTACCAGCGCAAGAAGGATCACGACTGCCAACTGTCTCATACCAGTTAGAGATAATGACCAACCTACAGAGTAATGAGCTGACAACATTTCATATCACATATTAAACAAGTATGGATCACATATATCAGGATATAAGAGTCGAGGTACACCTCCGACTCACCAACTCCCCTTATAACATCATTTGACTTTGAAGTTCATATCAGATCATTGTAACCATATAATTCATATTTCAAATATTTCGCGGAACAAGTCAACATGCCCTAAGTCCCTACAACCTTGGCATCCATGTGACAACACCACTCTTGTCCAACAATCTACGTGGTGTAAACCCTATTTTGGCCTGAAATAGGGAGACATGCCGGATTAAGGTCGCTACAACCTCAGCCTTCAGCTGTACACGTGACAGACATCGCGACTTCATAGGCTCCAGCTGAGCAAGCGCCGGGGTGACATATGCCCATAACGATATGACCACCTGGCAATCGTATTACGACAGGTCGCCTACCTCACTAGTATACTCTCTCATCATGCTGACACGAGGACCTACAGTGCGACCTGGGGACATCCCAGGTCAACCACATTAGCATCGAGCGACCTGGACACATACCAGGCCGACCTCGACTATATTAACATCGAGCGACCTGGATACATACCAGGCCGACCGTGATGTAATCCCTCTCAGCTCGGCAAGCAGAGTCCTTTACGAAATCACCTCTCAACTTGGAAGAGTCCTGCTACTACTCTGTATACATCAGTCCTAAGCAGACAAGGAAACGTAATCCGAAAGACATGAGGATTGATCATATCTCTCTCATTCCGAAACCTAAAAGGATTATGACTTATCTCCTTATAAATAAGCACCCTCACAGGCCTCATAAGGTACATGCAAATTACTTGCTTACAACATACTCTCTTAGCTTAACATCTCCTCTTCTGTATTGCTAATTCTCATGCCTGAGGGTTATCGCTGGGACAACCCAGCCCTCCTTATGGTGTGCTTTGTTGGTCACAGGTTCTCAAGCTACCTACACTTCAAGGGCAATCCTTGCAACACAAGCCGGAATCCTACTAGACTACACATGTGGATCAGACGCGGTCACCTTCAACCTCTTTTGCATGATCAAATATAAAGAGGAATTATCTTTGGTGGCGATTTCTAAATTAATGGAGGGAATATAAAGAGGAGTTATCTTTGGAGGGAATATCGAAATTCCATAAGCAAGTATAACATCCACAATGGGTCACTTTACCCACACCCAAAAACACTTTTTAGAGTCTTTTACCCCCCTAATCACAAAACAGACCCTCTGCCCCATCCTCTTCCTCCAAAAATTCGTTAAACCACGCTGCAAGTATAGCGGTTCTTTTAGCTTTCTCTCTCTCTCCTCTCGGACCACACACCCACCCCCCTCATCGACTGGTCTTCTTTCTCCATGTTCTTTCTCATTCTTCTCCCTCTTTCTTCTTCCCCATTTTTCAAGATAATATATTACCATAATTATTTGTTTAAATCAAGATTGATGGTATATACTTAATTTGAATGAGAAAAAAAAATAAAAAAAAAATGTAATCCAAACAGTAATAACTATGGAAAACAAAAACTAATAATGCAAGTAACTTATTTATCAAAATAATAATAATAAATATGTTTTTTAAACATAATTTATCCCTCAAATTGATATATATATATATATGTATATATATATATTAGATAAAAGTAATTGAGGTTATTAAAACATACAATAATTTTTTTTATAGAATATAAAATTTAAAATATAAAATATTTCATTTCGATTATGGTGCGAAAATAAAAATGAAAAGGAGAGAAAAATAAAATGGTAGTTAGGTTTGTTAATTGAGATGAGAGAGATTTAGTAATTTTTAGAGGGTTGTATAGATGGTGCTTATTGGAGTGAATTTTTTTTAGGGTGTTGAAAAAGTAAAATTGAAAAAGAAAATGAGGTGTTTTGAGTGTGATATTGGGTGATACTATTGTGGATGCTCTTAGGAGTACTCTTCGTTTAGGAATCTCCTAAAATTATAGAGGGAATAAAAAGAGGAGTTATCTTTGGAGGGAAATCAAATTTCCTTAAGCAATTAGGAGTATTCTTCATTTACTGCTAACTAACGTAGAGGAATAAATGAAGATGTTTTGGTAACTCCTAAAATCATGGGCCATAAAAAAGCGTAAGGAATAAATGCAGATTGTTTGGCTTTAATAATAAGGGGTATTATAGAAAAAATATAGTTTATAACACATCATTAATTAGGTTTCTTGATTGGTGTGCTTTGTTCACTAGGAATATTATTTATCCAGGACGGAAGTAGTAACAAGTTTTTTTTTTTAGGAGAGGGGAATGTTTAAACGTAACAAGTTATACAAGATAAGAACATTTATAAATCTAATTAACAAGTGTAGTGATTTTAAAAATAATAAAAAAAGAGTAGGTCTCCCATGAGGTTGCCTAATTCGTAAAACAGAACCTCTATCTTTCACAGCAGCCACCAATACACGATGGGTCGGATAGAGAGATTCGTCTCACAAAAAATACTCGTAAGACGATTTTTTTTTTAAAGTTTTTACAATATATATATATATATATATATATGGGAAAGTATTTAATGGTTACTTTTTTATTTAACCATCAATGGTTACTCTCATTATCAACCATTGGATCAAAAATTAAAGGTTGAGATTTAATGGTTAGTTGGAAAATGCAATTAATACAAGTAGGTGAGTCATTTAATGCATTAAATCTCAACCTTTAATTTTTGATCCAATGGTTGATAATGAGAGTAACCATTAATGGTTAAATAAAAAAATAACTATTAAATACTCCCCCATATATATATATATATATATATAAATACGTTGAACTTTCATTTGAAAATGAACTAATACATATACTCCGTTCATTTCTAAATTATCGTCCTGTTTGACTTTTTTTTATCAAACAAAATATTTTTCAAATGCAAATTTAACGTATATTTCTTTATTTTTTTCAAAATCATAAGACACGTAATTTGTAGTACTTTTAAAATACTACGAATTATGGGAAAAAGTTTATTGGGTAACAAATAAAACTATCGGCCCTTACCAAGGGAAAATGGAGAGAGAAGGTTCAAAATGACGTCGTTTCAGCTTCCAAACCACCAAAATGATTTTTTTAAAAAAAGTTAGAGGGCTTGTCCAAGCGTTTTACACGTGGCGAGAGCTGAGTGGACGAGCACTTTATTTTCCCCCTCTCTGTTTTTCGGCCATTTTCACCAAAAAAAAGAACGATTTTTTAAAAAATAAAAAAAGTACATATTTTCTCTAACAATGAAGACTTTGCTTACTATATTTGCACATCAGATTTGTTTTCTATAAAATTTTTAAGTTTTTCTCCATTTTCCTCCCTTCTCTTTCTTTAAATTTGGAGATAAAGATGATTGTTTATATAAAGTTATTGGAGTTTGTGCTACCATGAATTTTTTTTATTTTATTTAACAACTTATGGATATCTTAAGAATATTTTTTGAAATAAATTTGATCAAAAAATTGGCTACCCATGACCTTTTAGCCATTGTACATGAACTAGGTCTTTGTGCACGTGCCTATGGCACGGTGTCAGTATGGCACGGTGTTAAGCAGGACTACATCAAAGGAGTGTGAACCCCAAACAGTGAGAAGGAGTCGTAGGAATTGGATAGAAAACACAAACAATAACATGTTAATCAAAGTTGTTAACATGGATGGGTAACACACTGGCATAAGGTCAACTTTCGTTTTCTTTTTTTAGCATGTTAACCAAAGCTCAAACCAAATACAAAAATGCCTCAAACCAAAAAGAAAGTAATGAAGGATATGTTGGCAAATAGGGAAATAATATTTTAGCAATAAAGTTTAATAAATGATAAGATTAAACATAGTTATACCGCATAATAGTTGCCCGGTACTACAATCCATACATAATTAAAGCTTCACAGCTTTTAGCAAAACAAATTGGATCAACCACTGAAGCTAAACAATAACTCAAAATAAAGAAAAAAAACTAAACAATAACAATTCTAAAGACAAAAAATTGAACCTTTTCTGCTCAGTAGCTTGCAGCGCCTCAAGACGATGGCCAACGTCTTCCTTATAAGAAGCCTATTGTTGGCAACCTAGGCTTTGGTCAGGCCTTGCTTGAATAACTCTCATAAAATTTCTACAGTGAAACAAATAAGATAAAAAAGATAAAATATAAGATCATGTCAAAGTAAAAAATCCTTAATTACAAAGTGAACATATACGTAAAACAACCTATCCTCAGGAACACATCGGCGACAATTTTTCAATAATAGCAGCTACTTAGAAGGATTCATTTAGTATCATCCCTTCAGATGCTAAACCGTGAAGTATGATCTGAATCTCTCGCACTTTACGTTCCACTGATTTGGAGTCAACCATCTTATAATCAAGAAATTTGCCAACGGCAAACTTCTTTGAGCCAGGATCTTCTTATTTGTACTTCTTTTCCAAGGAGTTCCATAACTCCTTGGAAGTTTTGACTCCATGGTATACATTATAAAGTTCATCATCCAAGCATCGACAGCAGTACGCTTTTGCGTATCGGTATCATATTTTGCAACTGTAGAGGGGTCCTCTTTCAAGAACCTTTGCAGGCTGAGAGTAATGAGGTAGAATAGCATTTTTTGTTGCCATTGCTTAAAGTCCTTACCTATGAACTTGGTCAGTTTCTCACCATGTGCGGGGTAAGTAGGAGCAAGAGTAGGAGAAAGAGTAGAGGTAGCAGAAGCAGGAGTAGTCGTTGAGGTCGAGGTTTTGGTTGCCATTTCCATGAAAATAAATTTCGTCTTATGGTTGTGAGGAAAATGTACTATTTTCTCTTAAAGTAAACTTACAGAAGAAAGGAGATGAAGCAGAATTAAATTAAAAATTTAATAATTTATTTAATTAAAGTCGAGGCTTGTGTTGGACATAATTTTTGCAAGACGAAGTTGCCCCGTACTAGTGCTAACGGTTCTTGGCAATCATCCCTTAGATACAACGACTTTTCAATCAGCGTAAACAGCACTTCAATATGCAGATTCCAGCAAACTAATCGGTGTTTTAGAATTTCCAAGACTCGAGAAGAAATTAATGCAGCAATATGACAATTTCTCACTAATCGGTATTTTAGAATTTCCAAGACTCGAGAAGAAATTAATGCAGCAATATGACAATTTCTCACTAACAGATTATATGCTCAGGATTTTGGTGTAAAGAACTGACAAATTGGGGGGTCAATTTATTTATATTGAAGAGTTGTGGTGCCTTTATGCGAATAGGCACATCTTAGGATCTGGCAAATCTGGACCGTCGAATCACACCCGATCGTGTGAGCGCGATTCAGTGGACCGGTCCGCACACTAACTGCTAGTTACGTGCGAAGTGCAAAGTACGCATCTAAAGCACCCAATGCGACTTGCGCGTGCACCCTCGGGCTCGGATGGTGCGAACCATCCTTGCAGCTATTTGTGCTAGCCGAAGGCTAGCCGAAGAGACACCAACAGGTTGGACCTTGGAGGAGAACACTTGAATGCTTCCTCCTGGAGTGGATCATTTAATAAAGTGCATTTAATCACCTTTTTTTATTCAATATGGGATATGACTTTTCATATTCCCATAACTCTTCAATAACCAATGTTAGGTTACATACTTTAAGCATTAATATCTCATTCACCCGAAATTGATATTGAGATAATAAATATACTAACTTAATCTACTCGAAATGTAGATTTCATATTTGCAATTTATTTTCATTTTGAATAAATGGAATCAAACTAGAAACTTGGTCAAACATTGGTCAGATACTAATTATTGAAACCAATTTCCAACAAGATTTACTTTGGCCTAACTTTGAAATTCGGTATTCAATAACTATAAATTTAGTTATGTTGATAAATTCTTAAAAGTTAGATCTAAATATTACTATCAGTTCTATCATTTTTTTTTAATTAAAATATGTTACATATGTTTGTTGCCACTTAGTTGATAGGTTCACGGGAGGGGTTTAAGTGGGATAGGACGGGTTTGGTAAATGAGAGTTTAAAATAGGAGGGGGTTTGTGACAGGTCAAACCCGACCGAGCGCCATCCTAAGTGGACCAGAAGTGGAGAATGATGTTGTATGAGCTGATAAGAAAATGATGTTTTTTTTCTTGTACAAAGAATGGTTTGGAATGCGCCTCAACATACTGTACCACAGAATTGAATTTGTTAGTAACTTAATATGTGATTTTGTAATGGAGTTTAGAAAAGAGAGGAGTGGTGATCATGAGTATTTACAAAACATATAAACAATTAGAAGATTTAGTTTTGGCTAGAAAATTTTGACATGGACACGTAATTATGTTAATCATTTTATTTGCTTATACATACATATGTGGTATGAATGTTATGCTAATGGTGCTTAGGAAGTCAAAAAGTATATCTGTTTGAAAGATGTTTTTTTATTTTTTATTCAACAGCATGTCCTTGTCACACGGATCGTTAGGTATAATGAAAAGGGGTACTGATCAAAAGAAAAACAAAGGTCAAAATATGAATTAACCCCGAGGTATCCACCAAATTCCAAAGTGTTCCCCGGATAAGGAATGCCCTAGAAACCCGTCGAACTTTACAATTATCCCACATAACCCTCCGCGTGACGGCCGTTACTACTTTGACGTTAAATAGCACGTGTCGATGCACGTGAGGGGCATTTTTGACCTTTCCATACAATGATGATTGAACTGGGAATGGTTCTTCTCCGGCGGCGAAGACCTCCGGCGGCTAAAAAATGGTCAAAATGGGGTCGGTTTCGTGCGGGATTTGCACGAAAAATCCGCCTCTTCAAGGGTGTTAAAAACCTAACTTAATTTCGTGATTTTTGAAGAGTTTTTTTACCTTTCCATACAATGATGATTGAACTGGGGAATGGTTCTTCTCCGGCGACGGCGAAGACCTCCGGCGGCTAAAAAAATGGTCAAAATGGGATCGGTTTCGTGCGGGATTTGCACAGAAAAATTCGCCTCTTCAAGGGTGTTAAAAACCCTAACTTAATTTCGTGATTTTTGAAGAGTTTGAGGAGTCTAGGTTTTTGAAGACTATTGTATCTATGCTACATACGGTTAATTTAAATGCATTCTCAAGACACATTTACAATGCCCAAACCATATATCGATACTTCACAAAATTGAAGACTATTTGTGCCCGTACATACCGGCTTGTTGGCGCATAGCAGCGTTACGGCGGTTAAATTATCTTGTTATTCTTCTTCTTTTGTTGTTCGGCTTGTGATTTAACAGAAATTGACCGGTTATTTGTAAGCCTGCGGCATTTGAAAATTGGACGTCGCCGAGAGGGCATGATGGGGTTATTGTTTCCGATTTTGTAGACAACACCACCTTCTTTTTCTCATCTAAAATATTTCTCCTCTGCAACTCAATCACGGGTTGGTGGGGAATTGGGTTTTCATTTAAGAACCCTCTTTCTATTAGAAGGAAATATAGTTTGAACTTGGAATGTCCGGGGTTATTATTTTCGATTTTGTAGATTTAATTTTGATAAGGGTATTAGTGTTTGATTTGGTAGTAGTGGAAGGGATTGGTGAAGAAGACGGAAGAAAGGGTGTAGTGGTGGTGATGTCGGTTGTGATGGAGGGTTTCTTGGCGATCTAGAGAGAGAGAGAGTGGGCTGGAAAGGTCGAAAATGCCCTCACGTGCGTCGACACGTGCTATTTGTTGCATTTTAGCTTAGATTTGCTTGAATCCATAACCTAAAAGTCTAAGACAAGGTGACTAATGGGCTGCGTGTACATTAGTGTGGCAACTTGTACTTAGGCATAGCTTGAATAGCTTAGAGTTGCTAATTGTATAAGTCTTGAAGAAGATAGCCTATAGGACATGGACTCTGCACAAATAGGCAAAATTTGATCCAAGTCTTACTTTGGTTATCGGACAAGCTCGTACAAGCCAAGCTTTATGCAATGTTGAAGAACTCAATAACGTCCGATAGTCATCTGCGAAGATATGTCCTAACTCAAGGATCTCATTAATTGCGATACAACGTTAACACCGCAAACGCATTCAATGAAGCTTTCCATTCTTGGCATACAACTCGAGAAAAGGACATTACACTGCAAGCACGGTCTACCTATTTTTGGCAAAATGTCGGGAACGGTGTAACTTGCGTAACCGCCTATCGAGCTCAACAACACCATTAGAGCATTGAATGCTCTTGAATTCAAATTGAGCAACTCATGAAGATCTCCAACGGCTCAAGGTCCCTCCTGCATATAAAAGGAGACTTCATGGCGGCATTTATCACTTCTTCAACCACTCCAACCCTTGAATCTCCATAGTCTTCAAGTTCTTTAAAAGCTTAAACGTCTATCTGTATACATTCATTGAAGAGCTTCACACTTAGACGTCTAGTCCATTAAAGCTCTTCATTGATTGCAACACTTAGCTTTTCATAGCTCACGAGAATTGTATCTTATTGATATCAATTCTCCCACACAAACACTTGGTCAACAAAATTTTTGTACACAATCCATTAGAGATTTAGTTTGTAAAATATCTAGTGGATAAACTTAGTACACGATTTTCAAATCCAAAGTTGACCACTTTGGTTGTGGACGTAGCACTTATTCATAAGTGTGAACCATATTAAATACTTGTCTACTTGTGTGTGATTGTGAATTATTTGTGTTGCTTAAATTTCCAGATTTCCAAAGCTGTTGAGCTGCGATCTTATCTGTGAAGATCGGCCATTTCCAACTTGTCTATAAGACTTCACTTTGCAAAATTTTTCTAACTTAAGTGAAGTAAGATTTTTGAATCAAATTAGAAAAATTGGATATAGGCTATTCAACCCCCTTCTAGCCTATATTGAGCAACCGTGGACCTAACAATTGGTATCGAGCTTAACTCTTTGAAAACTTGTTTTAAGATTAACCTCTTGAGAGATTAAAGATCATGGCTCTCACCAAATGTTGGAAACTTCAAACGTGAACCATTGTCTGTCTTGGATGAAGTTCACTTTGACATCTGGAAAGATAAAGTCAAAAGACATATGAATTCAATTGATAAACGTTTGTGGAAATGTGTCACGAGATGGACCCGAATTCCAATGAAGCCCAATACACGGCCGCGGTAGATGCGCTCTTGAACTGAAGTACCAAAGCCGGAAGAAGAGTGGGATGATGAAGACAGAAAGAATGATGCTCTGGATGGAAAGGCCATCAACATCATTACTAGGCGTGTCGATATAAGCACGTACCGATTATCAACTTGAACACGACAAAGGAGATGTGGGAAGCCATCCTTGAATATCTTGAAGGTGATGGTGAGACAAAGAATAACAAATTATATACACGCATCCGAAGTTTGACTCCTTCAAAAGGATCCCAAAGAGTCTCTGAAGCGCCTATGACAGATTCTATGAGGTAGTCAACTCTTGCTATTCCTTAGGAAAGAAGTATGAAAAGAAAGAAATAAACATGAGATTTCTAAATGCACTAGGCGGTTTATGGCATGTTAAAATTACGCCATGAAATAGTCAAAAGATTTAAACAAATTGACTCTTAGAAACCTTTATGCTAGTCTTTCGGTTTATGAGCTTGAGATCCAACAAGCTCAAGAATTGGAAAAGAGTTTCAAAACTTGTCCCTACCGACCATCTCTGAACCTTCTGTTCAAAACACGATGAAACACCTTCTACATCCGGTGAAGATGATGATATTCTTTCGACGAAGCCTTTGCTATGTTTGTAAAGAAATATCAACGTTTCAAAGGTTTAATAAATCATCATCACATAGGCGGTCTTCTCACAAAGCGCCGTTCCTTATAAAACAAGCGCTCAAGAAAAGTTACGCTCCTTATAAATCGGAGACCACCAAAAGGACAATGAGCTAGTTTGTTTTAATTGTAGAAACCAGGCCACTTTGCGTCTCAATGTCCAAAGCCAAAATATGAATTTTATAAGAAACGTCCCGAAACTAAATTTCAAAAACAAAAAGGGATGGTGGTGAAGACATTGATGAAAGCAATCTACCTACATGGTGTGACACGACAGCGATGAGGATGACTCTTGTGACTTTCTTTGAAGAAGCCAACATATGCCTTATGGCCGGGGAGTCACCACATGATTCGGTGAGGTCACTACCATTTCAACAAAATGACAGTGATGATGATGATGAGTTCAATGACCCATCAAAGGAGAGCTCATCAAAGCAAACAAGGATATCTTTGGAAGAATTTTCAAAATTCAAAGTGCCTATGTAAAACTTGCCAAGAAGCATGAACTAGGTCTCGAGAAATCAACCTTGATGTCTAAGATCAAAGATCTTGATAGACGACAAGTGAAAGTATCAAATTGCAAAAGAGAACAAAACTTTGATGAAAAAGTGGACTTCCTACTTGAACACATC
The DNA here is from genome assembly GCA_016624345.1 of Platycodon grandiflorus. Classification (NCBI taxonomy): domain Eukaryota; kingdom Viridiplantae; phylum Streptophyta; class Magnoliopsida; order Asterales; family Campanulaceae; genus Platycodon; species Platycodon grandiflorus. The sequence goes on from CM028361.1 coordinate 45,009,073, forward strand.
AAGAAGATAAATTCGAGAAAGATGACCTTCAAAAGGTTGTCAATACTTGGAATAACTCTAAAGGAAACTTTGATACCATTCTCTCAAACCAAAAACTTTAGATGACAAAGCGGTATCGGTTTCCAAAGTGAGTTCAATGTAGGTAGTCCTTCTAGTTCTCAAAAGATGAGACATCGAAGTAATTCTTGAAGAATCGGTGTAAAAGTTTCTTATGACCAGCGGTCTCCCAAAGGCAAGGACTTGGCTTTAACGAGTTTCTTTTGTTTATCCCAAGAATACAAAACACAAGTCCAAGGAAAGCAATCGCCATCTATGACTCTATTGATAGAGTCGAGCAACTTAATCTCGCATTAGTCACCCTAAGAAAACAGGGATGACTAGTGTCAAGTCAAAGAATACTCGGCTCAAGCCTATTAAATTTGTCGGGGCAAGGCTGCGACCCAACATTGCCTATATAAAGGGTGAAAGGAGTGAATTTTGCTAATAAAAGGCTTAAAGGACATGTGCTGAAAATGCAAAATCTTTTGATAAGAGGTCTATCTATGATAAGCCTTACATCAATAAGAAAAGGCATTTTCAACCTAAGTCCTATAGGCCGATTATCGCACAAAGGTCACCTCAAATGGCTGATGAAAAGAAGCCTCAAAAGAAATCATTACTCATGTTGAAGGATTTCACAAATGCTCTTCTGCAAATGCCATGGTCATGAGATTCATGAATGCCTTCGAGATTCACACCTAAATCTAGAGGATTTACTCCTCCAAAGGTTAAACAGTGTGGATCCCAAAAGGTTGCTAACCTTGAGGACCCAAAAATAAAAGGGGACCATATTCTTAAATGTCTATATTTCGGGAATGCTTTATGGCTATCAATGAAGAAGAGAAAGATCTATGGTATCTAGGCAGTGGATGCTCAAAGCATATGGTGGTAATCCAAATCTTCTCTCAAGTATTGTTGAAGCAAAGGGTCCCTCGGTCATCTTTGGAGACAACTCAAAGGGAAGACCATTGGATATGGAAGCATAATAGAGGAAATCTCTCCATCAACAAAGTCTCTCTAGTTGAAGGTTTAAAGCACAATTTCTTGAGCATATCACAATTCGTGATAAAGGTCTAACATGTCGGTTTTCCTCAAGTCAATGTCTCATAAAGGACAATGAGACATGTTCAACTATCTGACGGGATTGAAAAGAAATGTCTATCTTTGTTGACCTAAATCTTTGTTGGAAGAAAATCAAATCTATGCTTGGTTGCTAGGTCATCAATCGACAACGTGGTTGTGGCACAAAAGGCTTAGTCATCTCAATTTCAAATACGGAGAAGCTATCAAAAGACAATCTAGTTGTTGGTTTGCCTAAAATATCAGTGAATCACACGGTCTGCGAGCATGTCAACTAGGCAAACTACACAAATCTTCTTTCAAAAGCAAGCCTTGCCTATCAACAACCGAGACCTCTACGGACTCTTGCACATGGATTTGTTTGGACTGTAACTACTACAAGTCTTGGTGGCGGCAAGTATACTCTTGTGGTAGTTGATGATTACTCAAGATTTACTTGGGTAGAGATGATGTCCTCCAAAGATGAAGCATATGACATCATTCTTGAACTCTTGAGAAGACTACGGACTCGAAGCTGGATGATATCTCGATGTCGGATCGGACAATGGAGCGAGTTCAAGAACAATGGTGTTGCCAAATATTGTGATGACCATGGAATTGGTCACAATTTCTCTCGGTTGGCACACCTCAACAAAATGGAGTTCTTTGAAAGGAAAAGAACTCTCATTGAAGCGGGAAAGACAATGATTCTTGCCAAGCGCCTATGTATTTACGGGAGAAGGCGTGACTTGCCACTTCACACAAACAGGTCCATCATAAACAAATTTCATAACAAAACTCCATATGAAATATGGAGAGCGAAACTCCCAACATTGGATTCTTTAAAATATTTGGTTGTAAATGCTATGTTCTTTACAATGGTAGAGAACATAGAGGTAAATTTGAATCCAAAAGTGATGAAGGAATTTTTAGGATATGCCAAGTTTTCAAAATCTGAGTTTACAATAAAACTTCACTTAAAGTTGTTGAATCGTACATGTTTCTTTTGATGAATTTGATTTCATTGGGCCACATTTGGCTCCTAAGGTTACTAATGATTCGATGAATATGAGGCAGTGCGAAACGACCAAGTTCAGATCTGGCGATCCTCCTTCTTCACAAGATCTTCCAAGAGTCAACTGTTAGAATCCTCAAATGAACCAACCAATGAACACTCGAAAACCACTGAATCCACTTTGCCTTCCACACGAAGTCATACAACCTACCTTGGAATTAACCTACCCTTTAGAAAACCAAGCTTGTCACTTCTACTTCTCAGAATCCAACTCTGCGTCTGATAAGACAAGTTCAACTGCGAAGTTAGGGAAGTAAAAGATCATCCTATCACTCAAATCATTGGAGATCTTAATGTTGGCGTTCAAACTAGACAAGCTTCAAGGAATGAATGCATGTATTCTCTGCATTTGTATCTAACATTGAACCCAAAAGATTGATGAAGCTCTGGAAGATCCAAGTCGGGTGGAAGCTATGCAAGAAGAGCTAAACCAATTTGACGGATGCCAAGTCAGTCCTTGGTCCCTAGGCCTAAAGGACAAGCAGTTATTGGCACAAAGTGGGTTTCGAAACAAAATGGATGAAAACGGCAATATTACAAGAAACAAGGCAAGGCTGGTAGCCCAAGGATATAGACGGGAGGAGGGTATTGACTATGATGAGACATTTGCTCTGTTGCAAGATTAGAAGCTATCGATTATTCTTGGCCTATGCCTCTTCAAAGACTTCAAAGTTTATCAAATGGATGTAAAGAGTGCTTTTGAATGGAGAACTTCAAGAAGAAGTCTATGTAGAGCAACCTCCTGGATTCATAAAGCTGCTCGAGAAGATGTCTACAAGGTGAGGAAAGCCCTTTATGGACTTAAACAAGCTCCAGAGCACAGTATGAGACCCTTTCAAAGTTCTTGACATCTCAAGGCTTTGTAAGAGGTCAAATTGACACTACTCTTTTCATTATGAAACATAAAGGTCATTCCTTACTTGTTCAAATTTATGTTGATGATATTATCTTTGGTTCTACTAATGAAAATCTTTGCAAAAGGTTTGAAAAGCTTATGCGAGTAAATTTGAGATGAGCATGATGGGAGAGCTCAATTTTTTCCTTGGTCTTCAAATTCAACAAAGTTCAAATGGTATCTTCATCAATCAAGCCAAATATGCAAAGGATGTTATCAAGAAATTTGGTCTTGAAAATGCAAATAGCTTGGCCTCCTATGGCTACTAATTGCCATCTTGACAAAGATGAGAAGGGCAAGAAAGTGGACATGACTCTCTGAAGGCATGATTGGTTCACTTTTATACTTAGCTGCTAGTAGGCGATATCATGTTCTTTGTTTGTGTTTGTGCTAGATTTCAAGGCTGATCCAAAGGAGTCTCACCTACAAGCAGTCAAAGAATCATCGGATATCGATAGATACTCCCAATTTGGGAATCGGTATCCTAGAGATTCATCTTTTAATCTTATAGGCTATTCGATGCTGATTTTGCTGCATGTAAAGTTGACGGAAAAGCACAAGTGGGACTTGTCAATTCTTAGGAAATAGACTTGTCTCATGGGCCGACAGAAGCAAACCTCTCAACTTCAACAAGCTGAGCAGAATACATAGGCTGGCGGTATGCTGCTTCAATAGCTGTGGATCAAACAGCAACTTGTTGACTATGAGATTGCGCTAATTGTCCTATAATGTGTGACAACACGTCGGCAATCTCGGTATCTCAAAATCTGTCATGCACTCCAAGACAAAGCACATTGATGTGAGATATCACTTTCTTAAAGATCATGTTGAAAAAGGTAACATCGGCATGCAATATGTGCCTACGGAGAATCGGGTAGCGAACATCTTCACAAAACCACTTGATTCAACCAGGTTTGCATATTTAAGAGGAGAGCTTGGTATGCTTGACCTCAATCCTTAACCTTTCGACTATCTATTTAAATCATTTTACAAAATTACCTAAATGATCTGCAAATTGAAACTTCTGTAGAAATAGACAATGCGTAAGTCCTTACATGTCCAAGTCGGGTCTTTATAGAAAATAGGCGAGACTTAAGGGTGCCATACGTTCGGTGACTCATCGAGTAATAAATGCGGATTTCAAATTTTATCAAATATCATTTATTGGCACTCGGAAGGTATAAAAGGCAAAGTGTACGGTGACTCTTCACAATTTCTCAACAACCGCCATTTCAAAGTTTCAAAAACCTCTCAACTTCTACAATCCTCTCAAATCCTCTAAAATTCTCAAATTTCTTGTTTTCAAGCTTAAAATCATCAATGGTAAGTATTTCTACACCTTAATTCATTTAAATCAAGCTTTATGATTTGCATTAACCTAATTTGTGTTATTTCGAACTATACATCATTGATGAGCTGCCAAAATCTTGAAATTGATGTTTGAATCTTGTTTATGTAGCATAAAATTGTGACTTGATTTCTTTGATATTATGTCTTACTTACACAATCTGTTTACTTAAAAATGACAAAATAGGTAGATATTTTGAAACCAGTTCATGAAGCTGTTCTTGTCATTTGTCATCATGCACATGTTTTGGGTTTTAATCGAGCAATTACTGTTTGTGTTAATATCGGTGATCACTCACATCGGTTGTATTTAATCATACCTTCCTATATCTATGTCTTTGTTCTCATATCCACCCCGTATAGGCAAGGACTAAATCTTCCAAGGCTAGACACAACGTCATCTCTGCATCGCTAAGCCATCTAGGGCTAAGCAGTGAAAATCTTCCAGAGAATCCTTCCCGGGTCAAGTTATCATCCTGGGATGACAATCGACCGAGATTCCATTATCGGTACATCTGCGGTGATGCCCTGTAAGGATTTAACGAATGTGGGCTTCTTCCCTTGTTCCAACTTCATGATACCCCTACTGACAATGCTTTGGTGAGAATTTTACACAAGATGATCTGCCTCCTCCTCACCAATACCAATGAACCGGTCAACCTAAGCTACATCAGGGTTACATCGAGGCCATTACATCAAATTGACCTATAAGGATATTGGGGCAATCCTTGAAGCGCCTATTGAAGGCAAAGCTGGACTTAACGATCTTGAATCGAACTTGCTTGGAAATGATGCGAGGATGCACTCAACACGAAGGTTTTACGAGATGTCCGGGAATCTCTTCCAACTTATCACATCAGTCATCGATCGATAAGAGCATTCTCTTCAAGAATGGGGCAAGAGACATTTTACATCTCAACAACACGTGGACCAAAGTGTGATTCTTGAAACGGCTTAAGCGGGCAAAAATCGTTTTCTATGCTATCTCAAAGTGTTGCGACGTCCAATCAAGCTGTTGTATTTTAGCCTAGATTTGCTTGAATCCATAACCTAAGTCTAAGTCAAGGTGACTAATGGGCTGCGTGTACGTTAGTGTGGCAACTTGTACTTAGGCATAAGAATAGCTTAGGGTTGCTAATTGTATAAGTCTTGAAGAAGATAGCCTATAGGACATCGGACGTCCTGCACACAATAAGCAAACAATGCATCGTGGTCTTTCGTTTGAATATCGGACAAGCTCATATCGGCCAAGCTTCATCGGCAATATTGAAGAACCTTAGAACGTGCGATAAGAAGGCTGCCTAAGACATGTTCTAATTTGTGGACTTCATTGACTTCGATGCAACGTTAACCT